>JASAOD010001983.1:0-177408 GCA_030849845.1 Crithidia brevicula
GAAAAGAAATGAGAAGAAGAAAACGAAGAGAAGGAATCATCGGAGGAGATGTGTTTTTCATATCTTTGCCCGTATTCGTGTTTCCCTTCTTTGTTTTTTTTCTCGTTGTCACCTGCGCTGACGGAGGCCCTTCTTTTTGAGTCCCGCCACTCATTCTTTCCTGGTGAATGTACTCCACCTCTGGTGTGGTGTGTGAGCATACGTTTGACTCGTGGAGGAGCTCGCGTACACGCACACACATACAGAGCTTACTTTTGTATTTTGTTTTTTCTTTTATCCTTTCCAACCAAAAAAAAACCTTATCAAAAACAGAAAAATTGAATTTACTGTGCTGCTGAGATACGCTCACGACACTGACTTCCTTGAAGCGTTGAGTTCTTGTGGAGGATGACACACTTTGCTGCACTTGAGTTCAAGCGGGAAAGCTATCTAGCAGTTTTTCCTTTATTGCAGGCGAGTTGCGGTTTCCAACCTTGTGTGCGCTTGCCGAGGCGCTTTCGTTTCCTGCGGTACACGAAGCCTCTGTCGAGGTTCTCAAAGAAAAAAAAAAAAACTGAGATGTATACACAAGGAAATCAGTGTCGTCTGTAAACTTGGCCCGAAAGGACACTTTCTTTTGGTGTCCACTTCCTCTTTTTCGGATGGGCGTTCATGACACCTAACTGTTCTCCTTCGTTCTCTTTCCTCTTTCTTCATCGTACTTTTCTTGTTTCCCCTGAAGCAGCAACAACTGTCGCCTTTTTTTTTTTTTTTGGATATTTTGACAAATACGTACGTTGCACAGCAGGACGGCGCTTAGCACCCGGTGGCGACGGCCAAGAAAAAACGGTGCGAGACGAGCGTACACATTACACCCACACACACACACGCACACTCAAAAACCACGATAAAAGGAGCCCATTTTCGGCCACCTTTTTTTTGTGTGTGTTTGTTTTTCAACGAGCGATTCGCACTTGCGATCTCTCATACATCTGTTGATGCACTTAGATTGAGGATCAGACCTGTGGTTTTCCTAAACGCACACACGCGCTTTTATAGAAGCGAACCGTCAAGGCGGCTTTGGCGCTAAAACAAAAAAATAAAGAAAATCTCACGTTGGCCCTTTGACCACCGCCGGTCGTTTTGCTCACCATGACCAGCATTGAGAAGATTCAGATCTGCGGGGTGCGCAGCTTCGACCCGAACCCCGCCAACCAGCAGTTTATTCAATTTCAAAAGCCCCTCACCGTCATCCTCGGCAAGAACGGGGCGGGCAAGACGACCATCATAGAGGCCTTGCTGAACGCCTGCACCGGTGCCATGCCTCCCGGCAGCGGGGCTGAAAAAGGCTCGTTTGTCTACGACCCAAAGGTGGTGGGAGAGATGGAGGTGAAGGCACAAATCCGCCTCATCTTCACCGGCAAAGGCGGTAAGCTCATGCAGGTCATCCGCTCCTTCCAGGCCACCCGCACAAACCAGCGCGTCACCTTCACCACGCTGGACAACACCGTTGCTTTCCAAGACGCCGCAACCGGCGAGGTCGTCTCCAGCACCTACCGGGCGAGCGATGTGGACCGGGTGGTGCCGGAGATGCTGGGGGTGTCCGCGGCGGTGCTGGCGCACGTCATCTTCTGCCACCAGGAGGATTGCAACTGGCCGCTGGGCCCACCGAAGGATGTCAAGCGCATCTTCGACGACATCTTCGCCGCGACGCGGTACGTGCTGGCACTCGACCGCCTACGCGACAACAGCAAAGAGTTCCGGCGACAGCTCAAGGAACACGAGGCAAGTCTGATGGCCCTGCGCGAGCACCGCGAGCAGGCGAAGCAACTCGAGTTGCAGATTGAGCAAAAGGAGAATGTGGTGCGCGCCATCCAGGGTCGCAGCACCAGCATTGAGCCCGAGCTGCAGGAGCTGCGCCGGGCTTTAGAGCAGCTCCGCGCGGTCGAGAACGAGATTGAGTCGCTGCAGCGCGAGGTGGCCGTCACAAAGGCGCGTCTGGGGGAGCGACGAGAGGCTGTGCGCCGCATCGACATACCGCCCACCACGCAATCCCTCGAAGTCGTGCAAGAGATGCGCGCCAACTTCGCCTCGCAGATGGCGCAGGTCGAGGAGGAGTTGCAGCAGAACACGAAGCGACATAATACGGTTGCCGAGACACGCCGCACCCAGGAGGAAGAGATGTACCGCACCCGAGCGAACATCCAACTTCTAGAGCGGGAGGCTCAGCAGCACCGGCAGAACGTGGCGCGCCTGCGGGAGCTTCTCCAGGACGTGGCAGACGAGCTGGTGCTCAGTGAGGCCAGCGTGGATGAGCGTAGCGTGCAGCGGGTGCTGAAGAGGGCCGAGGCGGATGTGGCAGCAGCACGTCGGCAGCTTCACGCCGCTACGGCTGACCTCCAGGACCGCATTCGCGAGGAGGAGGCGCAGGTGCAGGACGGGCTGCGAAGGCTGGACGGCAACGCCAACGAGACTCAGATGCGACAGCAGAGTCTGGACGCGGCGCAACGCCGGACGCGTGACAACGCGAGCGCCATCGCCGAGCTCGGCGGTGATGCCCGTCGCACGGAGCTGCGTCGCCTGCAGGCGGAGGTGGAGGAGCTGCAGCAGCGCGTGGCTGCCGCCGAGGAACTGCGCAGCAAGGGCGATGGCGAGCACCGCAGTCAGCTTATTTTGAAGGAGTTGGAGGAGCAAAACGTGACGGTGGCGAAGCTGCGGGAGGCGATGATGCTGCAGAAGCAGCAGGAGCGGGCGCGACAGGAGGTGAGGCATCTCCGTCAGCAGGTGGCGGAGTCCAACGCGTCGGTGGCGGCGGCGGTGCAGAAGGAGGTGCTGCCGCTCCTGCGCGGCGTCGGCGTGCAGGCCCCTGACGTCGCCGAGGACGCCTCCTCCCCATCGGTGCTGCTGTCGCTGCGCTCGCAGGCAACGCAGGTGCATCAGGCGAAGAGCGTCGAGCTGCAGACGTTGCAGAAGCGTGTCTTCGAACTGGAAAAGACGCGTGCCACACAAGAGCAAAAGACGTCGTATTTGTCCGACGAGTTGGTCCAGTGTCAGCGCGAGGTGGCCAAGGGGCGAGCTCAGTGTGCCAGCTTGGTGAGCGACTTGGATGCCTACGAGGATCAGGTGCAGCAGGCAAAGGACGCGGCCGAAGCGACCACGCAGAAGCGCCATGCGCTGGAGGCGCTCGCGACGTGTTACCACGACTTTATGCAGATGGCCGAGGCGGAAAACAAGTGTGCGGTGTGCGAGCGCACCTTCGCCGATGCCGGCGCCAGACAGAACTTCCTGGACATCAACGCGGACAAGCAGCGCACCACTCCCGCCGCTCTGGCTGCCGCGCGTGATGCCGCGGACACGGCCCAGGACGCGTATCAGCGACTGGAGAAGGTGCAGGCTGTTGTCGCGTCTGTGCGCCAGCACGAAAGTCGGGTGCCTGTGCTGCAGGCCGACTTGGAGGCGCTGGCGGAGCAGTTGCAGCAAAATCATGTCGCTCAAGAGGCAGCGCAGGTGGAGCGCGATGCCGCCCAGCAGGCGGTCCAGCAGCTGGAGGGCGTCTGCCGCCACCTAGCCGGGCTGTGTATGATGGACGAGAAGGCCGCTGCTCTCAAGGCAGCGCTGGCCCGACAGGAGAGGGAGCTGGTGGCGGCCCATCCACCCGCGGTGATCGGCGCTGGCGAAGCCGAGGAGAAGCGAACGGCGTCGACGGAGCGCAGCTTTGATGAGCTGTCTGAGGCCTACGCGGCCGCCACGGACCGCCTCCACCAGCTGAACAAGGTATTCACCGAGGCGCAGCGGATGGAGCGCGGCCAGGACGAGCACGCCGTGGAGCGTCAGCTGCAGGAGCGCAAGGCGGCCATGTTTCAAGCCGAGGTCACCGTAGCAAAGCTAGAGGATCTAGAGAGGACGGCGACTGAGCTGCAGCAGGAGGCGTCGCAGCACCGCCGCAGGCTGGAGGAGCTCGCAGCGCAAGCAGACGAGGCTCGCATCGCCGTGGACGCGCACCGCACGCAGGTGCAGCAGCTGCAGGCGCAGTGCCAGAGGGCTGAAGAGACGCAGCGTCGTGCCATAGAGAAGGCGGAGGCGCGACTGCGACAGCTTGAGGTGGCCGTGCCGCCGGTGTTGAGCTACGTTCAGAGCGGTGGTGCGCAGCGACTGGACGCGCTTCGCGCACATCTGCGGGATGCCGAAGGTACTTGTCAGGCCAGTGTGGAGGAGATCGAGGGGCTGATGCGGCGAATGGACGAGGCGCGGCGCACGCTGGACGATCAGCACCGCCGCTCTGCCGACATGGACCGCTGCATTGAAGTGTTGCAGCAGCAGCGCTCCATTGCCGCGGACGAGAAGCACCTAGCCACGGCAGAGAAGACCCTGCTGTCTCTCAAAACCGATCGATTGAAGGGGGTGGAGCAGCTTCTGGGAGAGGAGGCAACGCAGGCGAGCCTTTCCAGTCTTCGTGAAATTATCACGACGAAGATGACCTCTTTGGAGAAGATTCGCGCGCAGCAGGACGGCAACATGGAGGCGATGCTGCTTGACGTCGCCCAGCTGAAGCAGCAGCTGCGCAGCGACAAGTATCAGAGCATCGAGAAGCGCTACCGCTCCACCTTTTTGAAGGTCCAGACGACGGAGATCTCCATCCAGGACATCGAGAAGTACTACAGTGCGCTGGAGAAGGCGGTGCAGTCCTACCACCAGGAGAAGATCGCGCAAATCAATCAAATCATCGCGGAGCTGTGGCGGCAGACGTACCGTGGCAGCGACATCGATACGGTGGAGATTCGCTCCGAGACGGAGGGCACGTCGACGACGGCGGCGCGGCGCAGCTACAACTACCGCGTCGTGATGAAGCGCGGCAACAACGAGATGGACATGCGCGGGCGCTGCAGTGCGGGGCAGAAGGTGCTCGCGTCGATTGTGATTCGACTGGCGCTCAGTGAGGCGTTCTGCTGCGACTGCGGCATTCTGGCCTTGGACGAGCCGACGACGAACCTCGACGACGACAACGCGCGCAGCCTCGCCGATGCCCTTCGCATGCTCATTGAGGCTCGGCGTGTCGTCAAGCACTTTCAGCTGATCGTCATCACCCACGATGAGCAGTTTGTGCGGGCCCTCGGAGGGCAGTCGCTGGACAAGTTCTTCTACGTGCACAAGGATCGAGAAGGCGCCTTTTCTGTTATTGAGGAGCGCACCTTTGACCAGCTGTTCGCCTGAGGGGGGGGGGGGGGGGGACGAACGGGGACATCTCGCACGCACACACACATGCACGTTCAAAAGGATCCGCGGTCTTCTATTTTTCTCTGCTTATGCTTTTAAATGCGTTGCATGTTTTTTTTTTTTTCTGGTTTAATAGTTCTGCTTGACAGTCATCAGTCGAGAAAATGGAAAACAAAAAAAAAACGTGATTTTGTTTTCAGCAGTACAAGTGACTTTGACGACAAAGCTCTTCATTAAGGGCGAACACCTTTTGCTTTCCATCGAGGTGGGCTGCAACCGAAGCAGATGAGAACAGAGCTGCAGTGATTTTGCGTCACGTGCACGTCGCTTCGCGGAAAGAGCAAGCCACCAGCAAAATGGGAAGAACTCTGCATCAAGGTACGAATCGAGCACATATCACCAGCGCACTATCGCCAAATGAAAGCAAAATAGTATGTGAAATTTTTTTTTCTGTCTCTTTTTAACTACCCAAGGAAGAAACTTGCCGCAAGAGCACCATCGCTGTTCGTGCTTTACCTAGAATGGATCGCTTTTCGTGTGTGTGTGCTGCACACTTAGTTGTGTCAAGCACCTGCTGAGGGCCCATCTGCTATTCTTTTCTTCCTGACTACGTCTCTCTCTCTCTCTCTGTGTTTGTTTTCTTGCAAACACTACTCAACAAAGAATACACACACACACACACACACACACACACACACACACACACACACACGCGTCACGCGCAGGCACCAGACGCCGCATACATCACTGCCGATCTAAGCAGCCATGGCTACTGAGGTGGGCCCTGATGAGAATGTGGTGAACAACTTCATCATCACCCCTGCAGTCCCGAAGTCGGAATGGTCGATTCAGGACTTTGAGCTCCTGCACAAGCTGGGCGGCGGCAACTACGGCGACGTCTATCTCGCCACAGTGCGCAAGAGCAACTACGTCGTGGCGATCAAGAAGCTGTCGATCAAGAAATTGGCGGAGTTTGACATCGCCAACCAGCTTCGCCGCGAGATTGAGATCGCCTTCAACACGCGCCACAAGTACCTTCTGCGAACCTACTGCTATTTCTTTGACGAGCACGACATCTATCTCATCCTGGAGCCCTGCAGCAACGGCATGCTGTATAGCGAGCTGAATCGCGTGAAGCTGTTTCCCCCGCCGACGGCGGCCCGTTACGTGGCGCAGCTCGCCGAGGCCCTGCTGTATCTGCACCAACATCACATTCTCCACCGCGACATTAAGCCAGAGAACATCCTGCTCGATCACAATCAGAATATCAAACTCGCTGACTTTGGGTGGTCGGTGCACGACCCACTGAACCGGCGTAAGACGTCGTGCGGCACGCCGGAATACTTCCCGCCAGAGATCGTCAGTCGGCAGAGCTACGACAGCAGCGCGGACCTGTGGTGCCTGGGCATCTTCTGCTTCGAGTTGTTGGTCGGGCACACCCCGTTTGTTGCAAAGGACAACGATCAGATTTACAAGAAGATCCACGCGATGCAGTACACCGTCCCAGACACCATCCCACCTGAAGCAAAGGACCTCATCTCAAATTTGTTGGTGCGCGACGGCGCGAAGCGAATGGCGCTGCACCGCGTTCTTAGCCATCCGTTCTTAATGAAGTACTACTACACCCCCAACAATATCACCCCACCGACCGGAAAGCGTCCGCGCAGTTGACGAAAAGCGCGTTGCGAGATGCGAATGTTTCTCGTGAGAATGGGAGCAACACGCTTGCGTGATTAATATTATTATTCAAGATTAATTCTCTCCCTTATGTTTTGTGCTTTTGCTTTAGAATTCTTTTGCTTTTATTAGATCCCTTTTCTGTTTTTGTTTTCGTTCCTCTTCATTAGATTTACCATGTCAAGCTTTCCCGCACCGCTTTTCTTAGCCAGTCTTTGTCGTTTTTCTTCCAACGTATCAGCCCTATAGTTGATAATCGATTTGCGTCAAACAAGATGGATTTTCTCTTAAAATTGTTCGCCCTGACCACTCTTTCTCTGTCGTTATCAACAGCGGAAATATATATAGCGATGGATCTTAGGTATCCTAAAAATAATAATAATAATCATATCAACACTAACAATTTTTTTGTAGGGGCAGTGCGTACATCTATTTATATTAGACGACTGCTTCTGCTGCATCTCTCCCGATCCGTCCGGCGCTCCTTCTTTCCTCCTTCTCATATGATATACACTCTCTCTTTCTCCTTTGTGTCCTTACGATGTTGTGGCTCTTATAATACTCAATCGTATTTCTCATAAAGTTTGTAGTTTAGTGCTCTGTGTTTTACCGTATTCGGAAGAGATTTACAACAACAAGATTTCAGCGTGCACTCTCTCTCTCTTTCTCTCTTCCTTATAGATTTCTGCTTTGCTCTCGCGGGGGCGACAATCCTGATCAATGCAGTACCACGGCAGTGTCATGACCCCGGCCGAGGCGGAGATCAGCGTGCGTCAACTGCGCTCCTTCTCGATAGAGGAGGTCGGCTCTTCGGCCTGGAAAGATCAGCGCGAGTCTCTCGAGCGGCTCAACATGTGCACGCACAGCAACGCCCTGCAGAAATCCGACGACTTTGTAAAGGCTTTCTTGCTCGAGCACGAGAAGCTGAGCGACGTCCTGCACGAGCTGCTGGTGATGGAGGTGTGGCGCCAGCGTGTGCTGCCGAGCATCACCGATGCCGTGGCCCACAACCCCACCGCCACCTACATGTTCTGCGCATATGAGTCGGTGCTGGTGAACCTGCTTGAGTGCATCTGCTTTTATGAAGAGGTTGTGGTGGGCTTGGGCGACGACGTGCTCGAGCTGATCGACTACTGTTGGCGGCAGGTGGCGCGCCTTTTCTCCGAGAAGGACATCGACGCGGTGGCGACCTCTGTGACGGGTGGAAGCGGCTCGGCCCCCACTTCCAGCTCTGACGATCCTGTGATGCATCTTGAGCGGCAACTCCGCGAGCAGCGCATCGCACGCGCAATGAGCTGCGTGTCTCTCCTGTGGTTCGTGGTCGATCGCCTGGACGCTCTGCCGCTGTCCGCCATGAACAGCATCCTCCGCAAGAACGACATCCCTGTTGGGATGGCCGAAGTCCTGCTGCTCCACCCATGGCTGCGCCGCTCCAGCGCGGAGGTGCAGAAGTTTCAGAACGGCGCTTTTGCCTCTGCCCCAGGCAATGAGGCACAGCGCGTGTGCGTGCCTGAGGCGCATGCATGGTTCTGCCTGCACAAACTGCTCTGCGATGCGGAGTGCCGCCGTCAGTACCCGTACACGCAGCACCGAAAGGCCAGTCTGCTGCGCGTGCGTTCGCTGCTGAACGAGACGCTGCTGGACCAGCTGCCGGCCCTGCAGGATGTGCAGCGAGCGCTGGAGGAGCTGTCCTTCATGGAGCCACCCACCGGTACAGAGGAGAAGTTTAGGAGCACGCTGATTATTGAGCAGGTTCCTCGGCTCATGTCCGGCATCGACACACCAGCGGTGGACTGGTCAGCGCAAGCGCAGCGGATGAGGCGACTTTTGACAGATCGCAGTCAGGCCGTGAGCGATGCGATGCGCATGTCGCAACTGTTTGACCTCATGTTTGCGGATCATCAGCAATAGAACACCACGACAAATGCACTAAAGAAATAAAAAGAAGAAGAGTGCGGAAGGGCAAGTCGGCTCACCTTTCTAGCTCCGTCAAAAGAAGCTGACGCTAAAGCGTCTCCCTTCCTCTGTCTCTGAATTGATGTTTCCTCTTGTTTGTTCTTAGCGTGCCTTTCAGCGCGTCAGCACGACGATCAGCGAATTGGTTTTGTTTGCCTTTACCTGCGGGTGTCTCTGCACACAATTTGTTGAAAAGAGAGTTCAAAAAAAAAAAAACTAACTAACAGAAAGCTTTATGTATCCGCCATTCTCCTCCAAGAGGATTACGCATTGTGGTACAGCTGGTTCAGTGCTGTGCACCAAAGCAAACACCTACGCACTTGCACAGGGCACTGACAGCTGCACACGTCACGGCGGTCACGGTGTATGAGCACAAGGCGCATGAATAGGTGACATGCCCCCCTTTTTTTTTTATAAAACCCCGTCTTGATGGACAATCCCAGGAGTTTCACTGCCTGAGCTCGTTCTACCTCTTCCACCTCTTTTTTTATTCTTTGCCTTTCCCCCGTTCTCTCACTTTCTTTTCTTTTCTTGTGGTACGGTGTCTCTCGTTCTCGTACGCACACGCACCCGTGAAGAAGAAAGCAAAACGAGGGTGTGCTATTGCCACGCTTGAATCGCATAATCCAGACCTTTCAATACCTGCGCGCCCCTTTTTTTTACAAGGACGCTTCCTCTTCTCTTCTTTTTTCTTTTAGCTTCTGTTTTTGTCTTTTTATTTATCTGCTTGTCTATTCTTTTCTTTTTCTCTTTAAAGAGAATCAAGGGTTGCGAACAACAGACGTGCACCCCCTTGATTGCGTTTTGAACCCAAAAGGAAAAAAAAAAGGACATCTCGAAGTGGTTTGTCGGCTGCTCAGCTCTCTCGCTATCTCTCTCTCTCTGAGCCTTTTGTGTGTTTGTTTATTTGTTGTGTGTGTGTAAGCCTGCAGACGTAGGTGTGTTGAGCACGAAGCATAACCGTATTGCCTCCGCTTCAAGTGACCAAAGAGAACTCCCTTCTTTCTTTTGCACAGCTGCATCAGAGAGAGAGACTTGTCGTCCATTCGCGCTTCGTTTTTCCGAATTGCTTTAAACACGTGAATTTGCCCATTCGCTGCGCTTCCCGATTTCGTTCTCTTTTTTAACCCCTTTTTTTTGAAAGTGGGTTTTTTTTTTCCGCTACTAGAGCAGTATTCTCTTCTTTGTGCCACCACAAGCACCTGGGAAAGCTAAAAGGGAGGTGAAGCCATCTTTAGTTCAACAAAACCTGAAAACAAACGAACAAAACAACAACAACAAGAAAACGTCTTTCGACTGACTTTCAGAGAGAGAGACGAGCACTTCCTTTTCGCTAATCACTTGCACCCTTTTGGCTAACGAAGAACGAAGAATAGAAAAAAGAAAAAGAAGAAAAGACAGTCCACCGACACCTTTTTTTTTTCCTCTCTGAGGAAGACGAAAATCCATTGACGCTCAGAAACGCGCTTGAATAGCTACACACAAAGCATCCCGAATACTCCGCCAATACCTCTCTATATCTCAAAGAACAAAAAAAAAGAAAGACGTGCTACCCAGCAGAACTACGTGGAGCCCAGAGAAAGGGACAGATATAAGAGAGAGAGAGAGAGACACTTAACCGCAAGCAAATTTTGTCAACTTTACCCATTTTAATACTCTGCTGCTATTGTTGCTGTTTGTGGTGCATTGCAGAGACAAGGGCTCCGAAAGCTCCTTTTATTCAACTTTTTGTATACGATTTGTCTCCTCCTGGCTTTTTTTTTGTTTCATTCCTTTCTGTTTTTTTTTTCCGGATCTTTTTCTTTTTTTTGTTTCTTTTCTGCCCTTCTCGATCTTTCTGCATCGGTTTTTGTGCTGGTTAATTGTTGCTGCTTTATTATTTTTTGTTTCTCCTTTGTTGTCTGTGCATCGCGCTTGTACTTCTTTCCCCCTATTTTTCCCTTTTCTCTTGTTGATTGATTTCTAGTGTGCCTTCCCAAAGGCTGATATACATATTGCTTCTTCCTCCTTGAAACGTGTTTGTACATTTTTTTTGTTTTTCGCACCCCTCTCCGCCGCTTGTCTCCTTGTGTGCCTGTGTGCGCAACTGTTTGACGTTACTTAATCGTGCAGTGCGGTTTGTGCAAGGAAGACTTAAGACTTTTGTTTTTCACTTATAGCTGTTGGGCACTCTCGGAAGCCTATCTTTGACTTTCAAATTTGGAATTGTCTTTGTTTCTCTGTTCTGCTGCTCATATATATATATATTTTTGTTGTTGTTGCTTTTGTTCTTGTTGTTTGCTGGACATCTACTGCATTAACTCGTCTGCTGCTTTGTCGATAATTGTATTTGTGTCCATTAGGGTCATCCGCAGTTTGATCGTTTTTGGCTTTCATTTATTGATTTGACCGGCGCACTAACGTTTCTTCTTCGTCTCTTTCGTTTTGGGGTTTTTATTATTATTGAGGGTGCGCTTTTCAAAACTCAGTACCACTTTTGTTTTTCTTGTTTCCTTTCTTTGTTGTTTAATATCTTCTCTTCCGTCGGTTTTTTTGCGTCCTTCTTGTATTTGTATTAAAAAAAAAAAAAAGAGAGGCCCCACTTCGCCTCTTTTTGTGTGTTTATCCTGCAGACGCGTTGCTGCTACGCATCATCAATAAAGCTCTTTATTTTTTTATTTATTTGTCTCGTTTCATCTCCTCTACGTTGATTTTTTGAACTTCAAGAAACCTTTTTATTTTGTTTCGTTTCCCTGCGTGTGCGCTTAATTTTTGTGGCCTTTTCGCAGTGTCTGAAATCGTCTTTTTTGAGTGTGTTTGTTTCCATTCGCCGTTACTTGAGGCTTTGCTTTTTTTTTTTTTTTCTTCAGGGGACGACCACACACTGCACTTCAAGCAGGTGGTGCGCCTCCCTTGTGCTGAAGGCGTGTCGTGGCTTTTTGATATTTTCACGCTGAGGACAATCGGTGGTGTTGATCAGCGGAGGTGGAGAGCGAAGCCCCAAAGCGGATAATTTGAATACAAGTAAAAGTCCTTCACAACGAAACGTGCTACGGCACACACGTTAAAAAAGAAACGTAGAGTGGTGAAACAACGAATAGAAAAGCAACAACAACAACAACAACAACAACCGCAATCAAAATGTTTATGGATCTAGACGACACGCCACAGGAGGACAACCTCATATCCCTCTGTGGCGATGACGGGGACGATGTACCGGACATGCCCTTCTTTGAGGCCAGCAACCTCGAAGACCGGCCGATGGCCCCCGCCGCGGAGGATTACCCTCTTGGCTGTGAGGTGGAGCTGCGCGATGTGGAGTTTGCGAAGATCGCACAGGAGAGCAGGCACTGGGAGCCCATCATGGAGGCCTTCTTTGCCATCCCGCGGCGCCGCGTGCGTGTCAACCGGCACACGGGCGATTACACATTTGTGCTGTGCAACGATATTGACGGGTTCGAGCGCGTGGGCTGCACCCTCTATCGCGCCTGCCTGAGCGAACCGAAGGTGAAGGCGACGCGTTACTACTCTAGCATCCGGAGCGGGTTATCGGGGCTGGAGCTGGAGGACAACACGGAGGACCTGCTTAGCAAACCTGTCCAGCCCGGTGCGGCCAGCACCAAGGACAGCGACAACTCAGCGGTGGAGTCGGTCAACAGCCCCTCCGCCATGGGTTCAAATGGCAATACCGGGGCCAACGTCGTCAAGTCTGAACGCAGCACGACGACCAACGTCAGCATCGCCGACGAGGCACGGCGGCGCAGCTTTATGTCCTACATGAAGAAGGGCACGGCGGAGATTAACAAGAAGAACTGCGAGGCGGCGCTGCGGTACTACAACCGAGCGCTGGAGGAGATGCCGGAGGAGGAGGCTCGTGTGCGCAGCAGCCGCTCCGTGGCTTTCCTGCTGGCTGGAGACAAGGAGCATGCTCTTGAGGATGCCAACCGCGTGGTGCACCTCGTACCGAGGGAGAGTGTGGGCTACATTCGCACCGGCAACGTCCTGCGCAGCATGAAGAAGTTTGTCGACGCGCAGAAGATGTACGCGACGGCGATGCGGTACGACACGTCAAACGGCGTCGTGAGGAATTTACTAGAGGGCAACTCGGTCGCCATGTTGTACGAGGGGCGGACCAAGCGCTATAACAAGCTGCGCATTGCCTTTGACGAGCACCTGAAGCGCGCCATTGCGGTGGCGGCGCAGAACATCGATGCCAACGAACTTGTCATCAAGGAGGGCTCGAGTTCGGTGTATCCGCTTTCTTCGGGTATGTACCGCGTCATCTGCGGTCGCACCCGCTGCCCCCTCTGCTGCCACTGCGGCCGCCCGTTTGTGGACGAGGCGATGGTGACCAGCAACGTCGTCGGCCTCACCAAGCAAATTCTCAACTCCCTTCACGTGTGCGTCAATGCGGTGGCGTGCGACAACAACTGCAACGCGCTGTACTGCAGTGAGAGCTGCAAGTCCAAGGCGTGGGTGGAGCACCACTGGGTGGAGTGTGCGCAGCGCGGTCGATGGCGTGGGGGAGCGCCGGCCATCCACCGTTTTCTGGACCTGTACGTGTGCAACAACACGCCGCAAGGAGAGGTGTCAGCGCCGCAGTCGCCACCCACCACGCCCGTGCCAAAATGCGTCGCCGAGGACTCTCGTGCGATTGTAAAGGCGGCCTGTATTCGCATTGCCATGAGAATGATGGCGCGCATGGTGAGCAGCGTGCTGCCCCCGCAAGAGGCTGCCCAGCAGTATAGATGGCTGCCCGTTGCGGACAACGTCCGAGCAGAGCGGGAGGAGATGAGCGAGCTCTTGCACACGTGCTACACGACACTGGGCCTCGGCTTCTCGTCCGAGGACAAGGAGCATCTCACCTTCGAGGTCTTCCAGGACTGCTACGAGAAGGCCAAGTCCAATGCGCTGATGATCTGCTGCTCTGTGTGGCCGAAGGTGGTGGAGCGCATTAAGAGCCACCTCGACTTCGTGAACGCGGAGGATCGCCCCACCGGCGTCGGCACGCAAAGCCGCAACACTCCACTCGATGACTGCCTAAAGAACATACTGAAGGCGCCACGCTACGGTGTTCCCGGCACCTTCCACATGTGCATCTCGCTCTTTGAGCTTGCGTCGTTGATGACCCCCAACAATTGTACGGCTGACGAGGTATCCGAGCCCAACGTGGTCGTGCGCGGGTACGCGGAGTCGGCCGCCAATCTGCGACTGCGTTCGCTGCGTCCCATCGCGAAGAAGGAGAAGCTGACCATGGCTTGGCCTTTCTACGAGCTGGCGTAGCACGTTTGTGCGCGGCGTGTGTGTATGTGTGTGTATGTGTGTGTGTGTGTGTGTGTGTTGGACAAACTACTCAAGTTCATCTTATCACCTCTCCCTAACACACTTTATCTGGCTTCGCTGCGAGAAACGTGATACGCATCACACGCTCCTTTTATTTTCTAGTTTTTTTTTCTGTTTGTTTCTTTTCGTCAGTTGACTCTTTTTCTCCTTTCCTTTTTTGGCGTTTTTTTTTTTTTTCGTCTCTCGGGTTGCCTTTGACATCTTTGTTGTTTCTGGACTGCCTACGCGATGTCCGTCATCACTGCAGCGATGTCGCCTGTTCTGTGTTTTCGTTTTTATTTTGTTTTATTTATCCCTTTTTTTTATTACTTCCCTGTACAGTTTGTACATACATATAAACACATCTACTCTTCTATCACTCTTTCGTCCTATTTTTATCTATATATGTTACCTATCAAAGAAAGAAAAATAAGTTTCCTTTTCACTTTCTCTCTCTCTAAACAAAGCTCTGCAGCCCCTCGCCTTGCAAACCATTTCGTCTCTCTTGCGTTTTATCTCCCCCCACTTTTTTGTTACTGTTTGGATGCACTGCCGCGGCTCAATTCTATGCACTTTTTTTTGTTTGTTTTGAGCCCACCTGAGACTGTTTTGCAAGCGTACGTCTTTGTGTTTCTGTGAGTGTTTGATTGGTGTCGCGTTTGGTCAACATTTGTGTAAAAGGGAAAAGAAAAAGTCACAACAATCTTTTCTGTTGTTGTGAAAAGGCCACCGTCAACTTCAAGTGCTGAGAGTAGCCACGGCACGAACCTTAAAAGAGTGGGAGAGATGGTCGAACGAAGGAGACAAGGTAGAGCGGACTGTGTTGCGATTGGGCTTATTAAAAAAAAAAAAAGAAAAAACATAAATTTTAGATACTTTGAAAGTCGCATTGTGCTTCTGCTCATGCGCAGATGTGAGGCGTGCACCGTCACAATTCAAACTTAAATAATAAAATAAAAAAAGGAACACAAATTGCAGAAACATACTCATTACACAACCGTTTCTCTCCTCTTCTTTACATGTTTTCTTTAAAGAAAATTTTGTTGTTCGAGTCTGGGTGTGCTTGCTTTGCTCTCCACCAGCTATGAACAACAACAACAAAAAAAAACGGAAGAAGGAAAGCTGGATGCCTGGACTCCACATCTCTTTTTATTTTTGTGAAATAGTTGTTCTGCCTTTTCGTTTTGATTGCTATTTTTTATTATTATTATTCTTGCCGTTCTTTAATCTTATGGGCTCCAGCTAAGTAGCACCATTAGTGTTTTTTTCCCCTCTGTTTCATTGAACCCTTTTCTTTTATTATATATACATTTTCTCTGTGCTGTCGATCTCAAAGACACGGGCAGCCGTCTTAAGTAAGATGGCCAGTCTTGTTAATTTTTTTTTTCTGTTTTTGAGTGCATCGCTTTTCCTGTCATCTTCTTTTATAACACAATAAAAATTTGAGTCTGTTCTGTTGAGCGCCTTTTTTTTCGTGGATCTAGCACTTTTTTTTGTTTTTTTCTTTTCCTCCCGTTGTTGTATAGAAGGAAGCGGCATCTTGTGATTTTCGCTTCACAGTTTTATCGCGTCTATCTACACGCCTTAAAAAGAAAAAAAAATACTGAAAAAAAAAAGCGACACATTCCACAAATTGAAATGTGTCTCGTCTCGACTTTTCTTGCTACTGTTATTTCCTTTTCTCTTGCGCATTTTTTTTTTTCGTTAAGCATTTCAACCCCCCATTTTTTCAATTTGCTGATACTAGTGGTTCTCCTTTTTTTTCCTTTAGCTCGGAGTGCTTGATCACGCCTGGCGATTGTTTTGATTTGTAAATATTATATATATTTATATATATTAAATGAAAATATCTGCGGAGCTCCTCTATAACTTGTCTCTCTTCGTTGATGTTTCTCCGTTGTTGATGAATCGCTTCCTTCACCTTTTCAGTTCTTCCTCTTTGTTCGGGGGTTTTCTTGTTCTCTCCCCGTGCGTGGTTGTGTGTGCTTCTGCGTTGTGCCAGATCCTGTGTGTGTTTCTCTGTTATTTCTTTATTACTTGTCTCACGTTTTCATCTGTCTCTCGGTAACGCGTCTCCCTCGTTGTTGTTTATTGTGTCTGTTTCATGTCTCTGTCTCTGGGGGTTGTATTCATCTTGGGCCTATCATTTCCAATTAGTTTCCTTTTCTATGTTTTCTTATACACTCAGGTCTTCTCGATGAGTTCGATGAGTCCCCCTTTTTTTTTTCTTCTCTCTTTGGCTGAGGTTCAATGATTTTTTAACCTCTATGCCCTCCGTTTTGTTCTCCTTGAGCTCCTTTGCGAATTGTATCAACCACAATAACTACCAAACTCGAATTGAAAAGACACGCGTCTGCCATGGGCTCTTCCTTGCAATGCTTGAATAAAAGGTTGCAAAAAAAAAAAAAAAAAGTGCGGAGGACAATGGCATCGCTTTCGAACCCCCCCTTTCTCTCTTTTTCTCAATCTCTAAAAAGGTGAGGTGTGGAACTCCAATAATATATATAACGAAGAAGCCACAAGGGAGCACAAGAGGACGTGTGGGACGATTGCCAGACTACTCTTGCCAATCCCTTTTCTTTGTTGCTTTTGCTCTCTGTCCTGTTCTGCTCTTCAGCAAGTGAGCAGCCCGAGTTGAGCATCCGGCGCTTTCCTTTTGTGGACCATGAGGCTTTTTTTTTCTCTCTTTCGTTGCTTTTCACTCGCATACGCGATCTAGTGACAAAAAGCAAAACAGAGAGAAAAAAAAAATAGCATGGCGCATGTACACGCACATCTACACATGCACGTTGACTGATTGTCTTTCACTTCATCTCGTCCCTACTGCTTACCCTCTCTTTTCTTCTCCTTCACCCTACACACACACGCACACACAAACACATCTGCTCCTCGCACATTCAAACCGATACCTTTGGTGCTGAATGCCATCCGAACCCACATATACCCGCTTGTACTTCATAGCTAATAAAAAAACGAAAAAAGATCACTTAGCAACGTTTAGCTTATCAAAACCGAAAAAAAGAAAAAGAAAACTCTCTGTGTGGTTTCCCATTTGTTTCTGATTCTGTGTATCTTCCACTTTTGCGCTTCCCGCTTTCCTCTTACATCTCCAACAAAACAAAACAAAAAAAAAACTGCATTTCTTATCGCTGCCCAACCTTCCTCGGACAACTCCACACCTACACGAAACGATGATGCGTCGTATTGCGTGTGTCGCAGCCGCCACGGCTTGCGCGGCTCGCCTGTCGAGCACCGACCTGACGCAGGAGTACAGCCGCCACGCCCACACGCCAACCGCCGCGGAGGAGAAGCGCCATGCGAAGGAGCGCTTGACTGCCATGGAGCGCGTGCAGCTCTTCTGCGACCCCGGCTCCTTCCGCGAGCGCGATGCGCTGGTGGAGCATGAGTGCCACAACTTCGGGATGGAGAAGAAGAAGGTCCCCGGCGACGGCTTCATCACTGGCACGGGCAAGGTGTTCGGCCGCCCGGTCTTTCTCTTTTCGCACGACTTCGCCCTGCTTGGCGGTTCCCTCTCGCGCACCAACGCTGCCAAGGTGGTGAAGATCATGGACGAGGCCGCCAAGATCGGTGTGCCGCTGATCGGCTTCAACGACTCGGGCGGTGCGCGGATTCAGGAGGGCGTGGACTCGCTGGCCGGCTACGCGGACATCTTCCTGCGCAACACGCTGTCCTCGGGTGTGATCCCGCAGATCTCCGTGATTATGGGGCCCTGCGCGGGCGGGGCTGTCTACTCACCCGCCATCACGGACTTCACCTTCATGGTGGACAACTCGTCCTACATGTTCGTGACGGGCCCCGAGGTGGTCAGCGCGGTGGGCGGGAAGCTGGTCACGAAGGAGGAGCTCGGCGGTCCGCGCGTGCACGCCACGAAGTCTGGTGTGTCGGCCGGCACCTTTCCCAATGACATTGTCGCCCTCGCGCAGCTGCGCCGCCTCTACTCGTACCTGCCGCTAAGCAACCGTGATGCTGCGCCGATCGTGCCCACCGCGGACTCGCGCAGCCGCGACGTGTCGTCGCTGAAGACGGTGGTCCCGCTGGAGGCGAAGGAGGCCTACGACATGCGCGATGCGATTTTTCCCGTGGTGGATGTAGACTCCTTCTTTGAGATTCAGCCGCAGTTCGCGAAGAACATCATCTGCGGCTTTGCCCGCGTGGAGGGCCGCTCTGTTTGCATCATCGCGAACCAGCCGAAGGTGCAGGCCGGTGTGCTGGACATCGACTCCTCGGTGAAGGCGGCCCGCATGGTGCGCTTCGCTGACGCCTTCAACATCCCGATCATCACCTTCGTGGACGTGCCCGGCTTCCTGCCCGGCGTTCAGCAGGAGTACGGCGGCATCATCCGCCACGGTGCGAAGCTCCTCTACGCGTACGCAGAGGCGACGGTGCCGAAGATCACCATCATCACACGCAAGGCCTACGGTGGTGCCTACGACGTGATGAGTTCCAAGCACCTGCGCGGCGACAGCAACTACGCCTGGCCACGTGCGGAGATTGCGGTCATGGGCGCACCTGGTGCGGTGAAGCTGCTCTACTCCAAGGAGACCGCCGAGCAGCAGGCCGAGCGTGTCAAGGAGTACGAGAAAGCATTCTGCACGCCCCTGTCCGCAGCGCGCAAGGGCTTCGTGGACGCCGTCATCGATCCCAGCGAGACCCGCCTGCGCGTGTGCGAGGACCTCGAGCGGCTCGCCCGCAAGCACCTGCGCAACCCGTGGAAGAAGCACGGCAACATCCCGCTGTAAGGGCCTGCATGGAAGGAGAGAAGACAGATGCTTCGTCCGGAGGACGGCCATCTAACGTTTAGCGCCTCCCGTTATATATATATATAATTTTTTTTATTTCGGTGCATGGCGCGGATGAGCCGCGCGCACGTGTCTGATGGGTGTGTTTGTGCAGAACACAGCTGATGACAGCTTTCCTATCTCCTCGGTGTTTTCTTTTATCTTTGCTATTTTCTTTTTGGTTTTTTTTTTGTGCGTTTTCTTCGGGGTTGCCAGATGGTGGATGCTTGCTGCTGCGATACAAAGTTTTTGCTTCCGGGTGCACTCTTCACGTGCGCTAGTCTAAAAATAATACTACAATGATTCTTTGTTTTCTTACCTGCCCCTCGATGCACTCGTACTGGCTCTTTTATTGGCTTCTATACAGCCCCCTCCTCTTCTCCCTCCCTTTGCTTTTCGCTTGCCGCGCTCGCAAGTCGACGCACCAACTTCCCCAAAATTCCTTCTGGTTGCTTCTCACGCACCTTTGTGAAAGTCAAGCAATGAACAGGCTTTCTTTCACTTCGTTCTGAGTGAGAAGGGTGCACTCCCAGCTGGCATTGAAATTGTGTAGTGTGGCGTCCAACTGTACGGGCTGCTTACTGTTATTATATTTGTTATTTTTTTTTCTAGTCAAGACGAAGGCTATTGGGAAGAGAAATGAGCGATGGTTTTTATCGGCCAAAATCGAGCGTACGAATATTGAAGGGAAATCGCTGTGCACTAAAAAACCGACAAACAAGAGATGGAGTCGATTAAATGAATCGTGTGGTCGCTGGCGACTGCCGCGTGGATTGCGGAAGTCCTTTCTTTTTCTGTATCGTATCAGTCAATTAATTCAGCAATGAACGCCTAGCGAGCTTTTCTTCTCTTGAGAAGAAACCACTAAACAAATGGAGTTTGTGCTTGGCAGCCCTTAAAAAACAAATAAAAAACAAACAAGAAGAAGAAAGTGATAGTAAAGGGATGAACAGGAGATCAGATTAAGGCAGCGTGCAAAATTAACTCGTTGTTGTGAAGAATGTCAGCCAAACTGAAGAAAATAAGAATAATAAAACAGGGGCAGTTTAGTGCACGTCGATATTGGAGCTCGACACTGTCGATGCTACTACGGACGTGACAGTGTCCTTTTGCGTTTCGATGATTATCTTTTCCCTCTTTCCTTTACGCTGAACAGCAGCAACAACAACAACAAAAAACGTACTACTCTAAGATTGTGACTTTTTCTTTTCGTGTTCTCTGTGTTGTCTCGCCATAACTCTCCTGCTCCTTATTATTATTGTTTTTTGTTACATTTTACATGACCGCCTAGTCAACTAAGAACAAAAAAAATAAATGAACCTCACTTATTTATTTATTTATTAAACAAAACCACCCTGCCCTCCTTAATCCAGACAGAGGAGAAGATCCTCAAAACAACTCTTTTCTGTGCTCTTATTGTTTAACCTCATCGATTTTTTTTTTTTTTTCGCTGTAAGAGACAGATGTCGCTTTTTATTCATTTATTCGGCTTTTCCCTTTTTTGTTTTTGACTTCCTTTTTTTTGGCTTGCCATCGTTTGCTTCAAAAAACCTTGGTGCTCTTGGTTTTTTTTTTTTTCTCTTTAACTGTTTTCCACTTTGTTTTCTGTTGTTGTTTACAACCTGCGATCGCCACGTGTGCCGTACCCATTTTCAGAATATATACCTATATATTTTGTTTTACGTTAACTTGTCCTATCTGCAGTACAGAAGTGCTAGCTCGCGTGGGCACCGAAAATATAAATGAAAGGGAAGAAAAACGATTTGAGGTGACCAGCGCAGATGCCTGCACGAGACGGGTGTCTGTCACATTGCGGAGTGGCGACGCACACACACACACACAAAAAAAAAAAAAAAAACATACAAATGCACAAAAGGAGAACCAAAATCATTTATGTCTTTTGGCAGCCATTTTTTTTTTTCCATAACTCCGCTTTCCAGTGCTCTTCATTAGTTTTCTTCGTATTGTCTCTCTCAAGTTCTTTATGTAATGAATTGTCTCGGGTACATTTGATAACTTGCTTAAAAAAAAAAATCAAAACGATCCTCTTCCTTTGTTTGAGGTGCACCAGAACCCTTAGTATTCCAAGAAAAAAAAAGGGAGAAAAGACCGCGAAAGGGAAGAAGCGCACGAACCTGTCCATCTAGACGCTGGTTTTGGCTTTTTCTTTTCTTTTCTCTTCTCCCGCTCTCTCTCTCTCCTCTCTGCAATTTGTTTTCTTTTTTCTCGGCGTCCTTATGTCTGCCACTGCAAAAAAAAAAAAAAAAATTGCTATCGAGAGTGCGAAGCAAAATATTGTGTGTGATACCACCCACATCACCATCAAAAAAAGAAAGAAATTCCCTTTTCATGTAATTTTCCGTAATGGAGTCTGTCAAGATTCTTTGAATGGACAAACGCCCAGCGAGGAAATGAAGAAAATAAAAGGACAAAAAAAAACCTCGAAGCTCTCCGTTCTCCTTTTACTTTCGGTTTTAGTTTTTTTGTTATTTTTTGTTTTCCCTGTGACGGAGCATCTCCCCGCAGGTGACTGTGAAGCTCGCGTGTTCTCCTCGCCGTTGTGTTCAGTCCATTTTTTGCCACCACAATTTGAAAATGGGGCGTCCTTTTTTCATGGGAATGTTCTGGTGCAAAAGAGACCCATGAAAGAAGAAAATGGCAAGAATGGCAGTTGACACCTTTAGTTGTTTGAACATGTTTGGGTGAGACGTAGCCGACGACTTTTGTGTGCTGTGGCTCCGTCTATTGCTATCAGCCTTTTATCTGTCTTACAGAGCGAAAGTTGGTGGCTGTCTCATTTTCCTTTCATTTCCCTTTTTAAACGCTTTAGCGCAGGCGTGTTGGATGGGCACGTACACATCAACAAGCCGGAGCGACGCCTCGTTGGGCCACAACAACAAAAAAATGCAGTTTTTTATTTCTAGGCGGAACCTTTGTGAAGTCATTCGAACTTTCTGCTTTCCTTTTCTCTCTCTCTCTCTTTTTTTCTTTGTTCCAAAATACAAAAAATAAAATAAAGTATTCTCCAGCTATTAGAAAGAACAGCAACGCGTCAAAGTTGCTGCACGCAAGCTTTATTACTATCATTATTTTACTCTTCTTCGTACTCAATTAGCCTCGGCTGCAGTGCCCTCAGCGTTTCCTCCTGCCTCTGCTGTGTGTGTTCTAGCATCGAACGGCTACCACATTTTGGTGCCAATCAACGGACACGTCGAGAGCATTAAAACAAACAAACAATATCCCAGTGGAGTTAAGAATTGCCTTTTTCTATTCCTTCTGTGCTTTCTGTGCCTATACACAGAATGGACTTTCTTTTTTCGAGAGCGCCAGTCATCGTGGACACCGCACCACCACCGCCGCGGTCTCTGCCCTTTCAAAAACCAACTCGTGTGTTCTTGAAGAGCAGTTCCGGCACGGCAGCGCAGGCGCTCAACACAACGCTGGAGGGCGTCGATGCCACCCTGCGCAACGTCTCCAGCAACGTCGCCGCCGCCGTGAACAGCACCGCAGCGGTTCTTCGGGATGCGGCGGGCTCAGCTGCGTCCAGTGTACAGCAGCTCTCATCCACAACCACGGCCATTCCATGGACAGAGGAGCTCAACAAGATGACCACGACGTCTGTGTCCGAGCGCGCGTCGCACCTCTCCCTCGTGCACATGTTCGCATGGTTTCTGCTCTTCGCCACGCTGACGATGACTACGGTGGTGCTGCTCAACTGGTGCCTGCGCAGCAGCCAGTCCGCGGCAGAGGACAGGGACACGGAGGAGGAGGAGGAGATGCCCGCGAAGGCGTTTGTGCTGCCCTCGTCCTCGTCCACGCAGGGAACGTTAGCGGAGGGTACGAGCAGCGCGTCGTCCTCCTCGGTCCGTCTCTTAGCCTCACGTGGCAACCTCGCACGGCAGCACTTCCTCGAATCGCGCAAAGCGAACGCGACAGTGAAGAACTACGGCGGCACAGACACGGTCTAGCAGCCTTAAAAAAAAAAAAAACTGCTGCGCTTGTTTTATCTCTGGTTCGAGAAAAAAAAAGGAACAATATTGTTCGAACTCTGGCGAAAGGCATCTCACTGCTGATTCCCTTTTTTTTAGTACTAAGAGGGCGAAAAGGTGAAGAAAGAAGTGTCATCGTTCTCGATGTCTGATGAAGGACTGAAAGCACTTTTTCTTTTTTTTCTTTTCATGCGGATGTCACAGGACGCTTTTTTTTTTCCACTTTTATCCAAAAGCCAAACACTTCTTCTCTATCTTAAACGACGTAAAGCGAGGCGTCTCGTTTTTCAACTCAAACGCTTATTTTGTTTATTCCTTGTTGTTGTTCTTGTTCAAACATGTTGTTTTCTTCGAGCGAAGATGGAATTCTTTTGGTTATTGCTCTGTTGTGCCGTGGCCCTTGCAGAGCGCTGCTTACTTCCTGGGAACAGCATGCTTAAAGCGGCCAGCATTTAGTTCGCTGCTTTCGACTCTTGCTGTGTTTTTGGGAGCAAGAGAGAAGTTTCTTTCTCGCCCACCTCGTATTCGACGCATATCTGCCACGACTTCACAAACACGTTGTGAGATGTCCTGCTGACAATTAGTTTTCTCTTTTCCCCTGTATCGATGAGGTCGCGGGGAGTATACATGGTTGTTGATCTTATTTAAACATTTTTTCTTTTTTTAAGCCGGTTTAACGTTTGCATCGCTGTACAATGGGGGAAGCGAGCAAAAGACATTTTCACTTCGTTTAGTCCTCACACCCACACACACACACCCACAGACAAGCCATTGTCGTACCTACTCGGCGAATCAAATGTTGCAATAGTGTCAACTCAATTTGGCTGTTCATTTCGCCCAGTTTTTTTTTTTCCACGTGTGTGTATAGTGGTAACTCTCTCGATGCGTTTTAATACAAAAGTGGTTCAGTGCCTCCCAAACTAAAAAAAACAAAACAAGAAAAAAAGATGTACTTCTCGGTGCTGCAAGCTTCCTCGACGACAGCGCTGTACTGTCGCGCTGTAGCTCAGCTTTCCCTAGAAAAGCCGCACAGGCCCATGCCATCTTCCAAGAAGGGCATTGGCGCAACAGCTTCCTTTTCTCGCCCTCTGCGATTCAATACACACACCCCTCTTCAGTGTACTCCTCATCTCTCTGCTTCATTTCCTTTTTTTTCCGGTATCTTGGCTCCGCGTGGCGCACCTGTTCGTGGCGCATGTCTCCAATTGCTGTTCTTGCTTGCGGATGTAGAGAACTATCGACTAGAATTTCTCAGTGAGAGAGAGGCGTATTCACTTCTTTTTTTTTAGATACCAAAAAAAGTACATCTTTGGTTTATCTGCCCTTCTTGTCGAACTATTTAAAGAATAAGGGGTTTTATCTGGAGCCTCAGAAAAAGGAAAGAGACGCATCCATTTTCCTTTTTTTTGTGTGTGTGTGTCCTCGTTGTTGTTTACTCACTGTACCGCACGTCCGACCTATCGTCTTTTCAAAAGAAACCAGGAAAGAATTAAAAAAAAAATCTGCTTCTATAACACATACGCACACACGTATACACGAACACTCAACCACACACACGCGTTGTATTGCAGTCGTAGCCAAGATGCGCACTGACACGTCTGCACGCACGTCCATCCTTGTGGGAGCCGTCGCGGTAGTGATTCTCCTGTTGGGAGTCGGTGTGGTGCAGAGTGCAGACCCGCACCCCTACCATGAAGGCAATTATGGCACCGCAGGACTCCCACACACCGACCTCTCCGGCTCGACAAACGCGTGGGATTACACCAACCTAAACCGCTGGCCGCAGCTGTGCCGCACGGGCAGCCGACAAAGCCCCATCTCCTTCAACAACGTCGATCCCAGCGAGGTGGTGAAGGACGCCCCGCTGACGCGCCTGAAGTTCTCGCCAAAGTGCTTCTTCCCCAGAGAGGAGACGCAGATGCGCATTGTCAACGAGGGGGTGGTCAACATGGTCAGCTTCGAGCGCCAAGGCCGCCTGCCCGAGGACCGGAGCGAGTGCACCGTCGTCGACCCACTGAACAAGACCCGAGTCTATTACTTCTCCGAGCTGCACTTCCACGCCACCTCGGAGCACAAGTTTCGCAACCTACGCCCCGACGTGGAGATGCACATCTCCTTCTCCACCGATGAGGTCAAGGCGAAGAAGCGCGAGGTGCTGATGGTGGCCGTCATGCTCAAGGCCTCCACCTCGATCAACACCACCTCCGTGCGGGCGCTGCGCCACATTCTGGTGGACGGCTCGCTGCCGCGCCGGCACGCCATGACAACGTGCGTGCTGACGGAGGACCTCTCCATCACCTCCCTCCTGCCAGCGCGGGAGAGCTACCTGCTCTACGACGGCTCCGAGACGCACCCGCCGTGTAAGGAGAATGTGCGGTGGGTGGTCATGACGTCGCCCATCCTCATCTCGCGCGTGGCCGTGGGCAAGTTGCGCGACGCGATGGACGTGCTCCTACCCAACGACTTCCACCGCTTCGGTAACGCCCGCCCACCCCAGGCACTGAATGGACGCCGCATCTACCGCTTCGACGACACGTCGGTGCCGCAGGGTCGCCGTCGCAGCGAGGGCTACCTCAACGATGCCTGGACGCGGCGGAATACGCAGAATAGCACCGGTGCGCCGAACGAGACGGTGGGGGACGACGTCTTTCGTCTGGCCGAGGAGTCGACGTTTGCCAGCGCGGACGCCGCCGCTTTGCCGCTGTACGGCGATGACGTGCGAACGGTGCTGCCACGCACGGCGCAGGGCTCCTCGGCGTCTGTCTCGGCGAGTACGGCGGAGGAAACGTCTTCTCCCTCGCCTTCCGCTGAGGTAGCCGAGGAGGTGCACCGAGACGAGGCGAACGCATCGGCCTCCTCCAACGCTGCCAACGTGTCGAGCAGTGAGGCCACCATCAGCGAGGCGCACAACTCCACCACAACGGCAGCAACGGAGGAGCCTACCCAGGCAAGCGACTCATTGCCGCCGCAATCTGAGAGCGACACCGTGTCGTCCGCAGACGAACCAACGCCCAAGACCAACACCACTGTGGATGGCGGGGACACAGCTCCGGCAGCGGCGTCCAATTCAACAAACACGACGAAGAAGCCGGCCACAAAGAAGGGCAAGAAAGCTCAAGAGTCGCTGTCAAAAAACACCTCTGACATGGCCTCCGACTCGGTCGACCTGGACGACATTGAGAAGTCCATCAACGCCACAGCATCGAGCGCGTGGTCGCGGCTGAAGACCTTCAGCGTGCGTGCCGTGCGTGTCACATCCGCCTACATCGGGCGGCATCCGTGGCGGGCGGCGCTGATCGTCCTGTGCAACGTGGCGCTCTTCTTTCTCATCTGCACCTGCATTCGCGGATGGAAGTCGCCGGTGTACGTCGTCGGCATCGATCCTCGCGAACTCCAGCCGCTGAACCCAAATCCCGCCTTTGGCCAGTACGGTGGCACTGGTGCGGCTGCGGTGCGTCCGGCAAAGTAAAGCTTGGGGACATCAAAACAGCTCCAGTAACAACAACAACAACGAAAGCAAGTCGCTCAGGGAAGGGGAGAGATCATAATGATTTTATATATAGAGATGGATGGGAACGAATGAGGGGAATACGTGAAAGACCACTAGACGTATCCTGACAAAGCAGGTTCGCTTGCTTCTGCTCATGGACCGAGCTTCGGCGAACGCAGTCACCGTTGCCTTCAGCACACCTAATTGTTGTAGGTGGCCGTGGATGCTGAACGTGTATGGGACGGCATGACGAAGACGACGCGATTGTGGTCGTGCGAACAAACCCACTAGCTTTACAGATCAAAACAGAGAGAGAGAGAGGTGTGCGTAACCTACCGGCCTAGATGTCTCTGTCGACTCTGTGAGAGCTGATACGATGATGATTATCATTCCGTGTCGGCAAGGGCGATGTTTCACATTTATATATTTCTATAATGCTTTTATGAGCTTTCTGATGGAGGTACTCAATATTCTCTTTCGTGACCTGATTGCATTAAGCCAATTTTGAAAACAAAGCGACTGCGAACAGATGTCACTGCAACGTTCAATAGCGTCGCAAGCTCCAAGTGCCTCTTTTTCGTTTTACGTATTTTCCCCCTTCCCTACCATTTGTTCCTTCGATTCATTTTTCTCTTTTGGATTTGCGAACGCTATGCTTCTGAACTTGAGTATTAAAACACATTGATAAACTTTAACAACAACAGCGACAACAACACAAGAACTAAAGCGGTGGCGATAGCTCTTTGGAAGTGCGCCTGTACGACCACGGTACATCCACAACGTCCTTTCTCCTACCTGTTTTACTATTCTGGACGTAAGGGCAGGTTTTGCGGACCTCGCCTGCTGAAGACGTGCGTTGCCTTGAACCTCCTGATGTTCCTCCTCACTAACAGCCTCTTTCTTCGTTCTCTCTCTTTCTTTTTGCTACTTTCTCCTCTTTCACTACCTACTTCTGAGCTCCCAATTTCTCTCTTGCTGTTTATTATTATTATTTGGCTCTCACTGCTGGTTCCTCCCATGTGTGCGTATTGAACGTGCCTTTGACTACATCTCCCTCTTCTTTTGGTTTGCTCGCAGCATCGATCTTAGAAGATATCACAGAGCTGATCGGACAGGAAAGGTTGCGAACGAATAGTAGTCAACCTTCTCTTTCTCCACAGCCACTAGATTGTTTTTCTTGTCTTGTCTTCTCTTCCTCGCCGGTCATCCATGCAGAGCTCTTTTGCGGCGTGCTCGCAGGTGGTCTGCGTAGCCGAGGACACCGCCATCTCCTTCTACGCGGCCAAGTCGCTCAAGAAGTTCCGCGTGGAGCGCCTGAACGGGTCGCGGGTGTGCGGCGTGCACATCCATCCTGTCTCGAGCACCAAGGCCAATTTGCACGTCATCGATGCGGAAGGGACGTGGTTTCTCTTCGCCTTGGAGGGCGGTGCGCCATCGCTGACTCGAGCAACCGCCATCGCCATGCCGAAGGTAGCCGCTGCTACTACTGCTACTAATGCTGCTACTGCCTCGTCTTCCTCGCTCACAGCGGCGGAGACGTCCAAGACGGATGAGGAGGCACCTTCTGGGAGCAGCGGTGTGGCGACGGGAACAGCGCGGACGACGGATACAGAGGAGGCCGAGGCGGCGGGTGTTGTGGTGTCCGCCCACTTCCACACGCAGCAGGGCGGTCAGCTCTACGCTGTGTTGCGCACCAAGGCAGCGATTCTGGAGGTGGCGCTGAGCGGGGCGGCCGCCCAGTCCGGTGCGCCGTCGGCGGTGGTGGTGCACGCGTTTCGAGAAGTCACCTCAAAGGCCGCCTTCTCTGTTGGCGCAGCCACCGGCCTCATCGTGGCGGCCATCCCGCTGGCTCGTGAGTTTTATTATTCCGTCTTCTCGGATCGCGCCTCGGCGCACCTTCCGCAGCAGCATCCAACGTCTTGTCCGCCTCTCTCGGTCCGCGCTGTCAACGTGGATATCCAGAGCCTTGCCTGCAGCCCGGTGTCGACGTCGGTTGCGGTGGGTGGTGGGCGAGGTGAGCTGCTGATCTTTGTGGAGGTGCAAGAGTCGCACTGCTTCTCAGATCACTGGCACCACACGCCGCTGTCGGCGCTGGCCTTCGCGGTGGACGGCAGCGCGGTGTACACGGGTGGCCGCGAGGCTGTGATGCTTGTGTGGGATCTGGTGTCCTTCAGCCACAAGAAGATTGCGTGCCACCTCGGGCCCATGCAGGCCATTACGGCCTTCACCGACGCCGGTGCGCAGCTGCTCGTGTCGTGCGGGACGTCGACGCTGGCGGTGGTCGACCTGCTGCAAATGCGTGTGACCGCCTCCGTGGAGGGCATTGAGTGGGCCGCCGAGGACGTCTGCACCGGTTTGGTGGTGGAGCAGTGGCGTGGGCAGCCAGCGGTGATGCTGACAGGCATGCCCAACGTGCTGCGCGTGTGCGACCCTTACACCCAGCAGTCCATCTACTCTCTTCATGTGTCGTCACAGATGGAGACGATCCCCAACCCACCACGGCACGGTATTCAGTTTGTGGGGATGCTGAACGAAGGCCGCTCGCTGGTCACGTACGAGGCCTTCGCCTCCACGGTTCTCCCGCCCCTGCTGCGTTTCTGGGAGTACGACGCGCGCCGCAAGCAGCACGTCGAGACCCAGACAGTCTACTCCCCCCACCGGTCTGTTGTGCTGGCCCTGGAGGTGGACAAGCGCGGCCGGCGTGTCTTCTCGCTGAGCAGGGAGGCGGTGAAGTGCTGGGCACAGACCGCGTACACGGCGCAGGACACCTACGGCACCACCACTGGCGGCTGGCACAACCACTCCACCATCGCCACCCCCTCACAGAACGTGCGCACCATGGCCTTGTCCGCCGACGGCTCTCTCTGCTTCGTCGCCGACGACTGCCTGCACGTGTATTCGATCACAGCGTGCAGACCGGGTGAGCAGTGGCCTCTGCTGCGTCTGCTGCCACAGTACAGTGAGACGACGCCACTGCTGCGGGTGGTGGTGGCCCCGGATTGTCGCCACGTTGCGGCCGCCGGTGGCCGGCTGCTCTTCTTCTGGGCACTGGACGGCGCAACAGAGGAGCCCACCGTCTTCAGCGCGGGCAAAGCGCGCATAACGGCCGTGAGCGCCTTCACCGACACGACCGTCGTGGCCGCGCTGTCGGACACGTCGCTTGTGGAGCTGCGGTGCTGCGGCGGCGCTGCGGGTGGAGACGGCCAGGGGCTGCGGCTGGGTGAGGTGGTCCGCCGCGTCCCACACGCGACGCGCTACCCGCTGCGCCACATGGCCCCACTGCACCTGAACAGCCAGCGCCTTGCTGCGGTGGATGCCGTGACGGGGTTCAAGGTGCTGCACCTCCCCACCGGGGCCACGCAGTCCTCCACGGTGGAGTGGAGTGGGGAGAAGGGAAGCGAGGAGGGCGAGGGCCAGATGGCGGCCGCCGCGCCGGTGGACAGCGTAGCGCAACAGCAGCTCCAGGCCTTCTTCAAGAACATGACGTCCATTCAGGACTCGTACGATGGCGGTATGGCAGCGGGGCAGCAGGGCTCGCTCTCCACGGCCCAGCAGATGGCACAGACAGACAAGTGGTTAGCGGAGGTGCTGGGCGAGCCGGCGTACACGGCACCACCAATGAGCGCGGTGCTTTCAACGTACCTCCAGCGCCTTTCCTAAAATGCCGTAAATTAAAAAAAAAATGGGGTAAGAAAAAGAATCGTCTTTTTGCCTTTTTAATTGTGATTCTTGGCACTTACTTCGATAAAGCGCATCGATTCAACGCAAGTCAGATAGGTGTCAAGGGCGTTTTCGTTTTTGTATGTGATGTGATCGGCTCGAACATAAAAAAAAAACCAATGACAACAAAACAAAGGACTTTTGGAGCGCTCTGCACTAGCACTCTGCGCCATTTTGAAGTAGGAGTTGTTGCTGGTGTTTTGATCGGCGGTTTTGAGAGAAAGAGTACTGTAAGCTAAATTGTTAAATACGGGCGGATGGGAAGGGCAGTTATGTCGCCCTTCCTTTTTGTTTTTTTTATTTTCTTCATCGGAACCTGTCTTGTTCCTTGCGCAGTGACGTCAAGTGGCGTATGTGCGTGTAATTGATGCACAGATGGAGTGGACAGGAATTAAATCTAGTTGTGTTAACAAGCGTTTAATATTTTATTTTTTTAATCAACACACAAACAAAATAACACTTTCCAAAGAATTTAACCCACAGAGGAGACTGAAGACAGGATTCAGTTCGTTCTCTTCAGAGTGCAGGCAACTGCAGCACTTTTGAGATCGAAGCGCGTTGTATTGCTTAATGTCAAACAGAATGTGGCACACGAATCCACAGCATCGTTGATCGTATTACGCTATGACCTTCAAAAATCGACCACCTTTGCACCTGATTTTTTTTAAAGGGCGATTTTTCACCACAACAGGAGACACAAAATGCCAAAATAAAAATAAAAATAAACAAGCGTCAAAAAAAAGGAACGCAACTTTGTGTTATCCTTTTTGTTTTGTCAAGTTGTGTGGTTGTGTCGCCTCAAGTCCTCTTCTCATAATACCGCTCGATCTTTCTCTTTTCTCCTCCTTTCTATCTGCGGCACAGGTGCATGTATTTCGAAGGAGACACGAACATCGACACATGCGCATGCATGAACTAAAGCTTCTGAAAGAAAGTCTCTCAGGCCTCAACTCCATTCCCTCTCGCGCGTAATATCTCTTTGTTTGTGTGTGTGTGTGTGCAGTTTTGAGCGACGAGCATAGTCTTTATCATGGACTTCAACGACTTTCTGCGAAACACCAAGACAGCGGCAGAGGAGGGCAAGGGTGCGGTCAAGGTCCCTCTCTCGGGCCACAAGCGCGGTGCAGACGCAAAGGAATCCACCGTGCCGTCCAGCTCGGATGCGGCCACGAAGCGAGTCCGTCGCAGTGGTACGGTGGAGGGCCTCAATTTGCGAGCTGCGCAGGACGCGCTGGCGCAGGAGCGTGGCAGCACGTCAGCGCAAGTCCAGCAGCAGCGTGTGCAGGCCGACCTGTTGTCGGAGCAGGCAGCCGCTCGCATGGTGCATCAGGTGCTGGACTACGTGATGCTGATGGAGTTGGGTGGCCGGCACAACGCCTCTAAGGGCGGGGTCGCCCCCTTCCTCCCCACCACCGAACAACTTGCCGCTGAGCGTGCCAGGTGGACCGCTGCGGCGGGCTTTTCCATCCACCACGTCGTGCCGGCGGCGTCCGACACGCTCGCCTCCGCCACGCTGGAGTCGCTCGTGAGTGTGGCGGAGAAGGAGCGCGTCCCCGAGGGCATTCGCCTCTTGCGCAGCTCGTTGCAGATGTGTGATGTTACCTGCGACCTGGTGGGCGGCGTGCGGGCTGGCATGGCGCCGCACCTACGCGCGCACGTGCTGGACGTACTCGAGCGTGGGCTGCGTGGGGAAGCGTGGCTGCGGGACGACGCCGCCTCGACGGCCAACTTCTCCGCGCTGGGCAAGCCCACGACGCCCGAGAAGGGCCCCTCGAGCGTGTTGCTCTTTCGTGACTCCGCACCTGCTGCTGCGACCGGAGAGGCGACGGCGCAGAGTGGCGAGGACACCGCAAACCATCTTGTGGGTTCGGCTGCGGTCGGTGACGTGTCGGGTGGCTTCTCGCTGACGGCGTTCCTCAACGAGGGAGACTCGTCCACTTCCTCTGCGGACGAAGACGGTGAGGGCTGATGCACAGGAGGGAAGGAAGCACGAATACCACCAACAAAAGAAGGGCGGTCATGAACTATCGCGATGGGGAAAAAGCAAAGAGAAATGCAAATTGCCCGTCCTCTTTTTTTTTTCTTTTCCTTTTGGACTCGTATACGCGCGCGCTTATTCCCCGCGAGGAGTCGCTCTGCTGTTGTTGCTTCCCGTCAACTGCTTTTTTTGTACGGTCGACCTTGTGGGAGAACAAATCTTCCCATCCCAACTTACCGTTTTGATTCTTAAAGAAAAAGGAAAATTAAAATTGTGTTAAGGCGCAATACAAAAGACTAACACGGTGTGGAGATATCAGTGCAGACAATGCGAATCGCTATGGATGTTGTGGCTGAAAAAAAAAAAAAGAGAGAATACAAAAAGTAGGCCACGAAAGGAATGAACCGAAGCACATGGCATATAAAGTTTTAAACAAGCAATATTGCAGGAAGTGGCATGGAAGGCACATCAGACACTTCTGCGTTGCGCTTCTTCACTCTTTCCTCAACGTTGAGATTAGGAAAAAAAAAAAACGAAACTTTGTTTGGCACTCTTTTTCATGTTTCTTTCTCGCTTTTCCAATCTATCTGCCTGTAACACGCTTCAAATATACAAATGCACGCCCATGCATCCATCCGAATTTTTTTTTTTTTGCATTAATTGTAGGGTCATCGCTGACTGGCGCGTCGGCTTCACGAACGTCTACTTTAGTGCTGTTATCCCCCTTTTCTCGCTTATTACAGCACGCCATATTAGTCTTTTTTTTGGGTCATTCAATACACTCCCACTCGTGTTTGTACACAAAGTCCAACTTTTATACCTTATACACATACACGGACTGACTTATTTATACAACGCGCCTACTCGCAGCCTTTCTCCTTTTTTGTTATTTTGGAGTTTATTTCGCTCGTCAACTTTTCGCTTTTTTTTCCAGAAAGCCCTTTTCATCCCTGCCCAGACAGAGTTCCCAGACGGACACCGTTGCGTTACCTTTCATCCTACGATTCTTCTTGTTTTTTTTTTTTTCTTTTCTTCGGAATTCATCAAGATGAGTTTTGTGAAAATCAACTACACTCTCGGTACGCTCCCCGAGATGGAGGAGCGAGTCGCGGAGGGCACCGTCGTCATTGGGCGTGTGTGTGTCTACCGGAGTTACAACAACAAGCTGTGCTTTGTCCGCAGCACCCGTTTCCCATTTGATGTCCTCCTCACCACAGCGGAGCAGCGCGGGCCGGCACAACACGGCGATGTGGTGGCGGTGGAGTTGCTGCCACGCGAGGAGTGGCAGGCCGTGCAGCGCAAAAATGTGATGGAAGAAAACGACGATGACGATGATAATGACGAGAGCAGCGGCGGGGCCGTGCACGATGGCGAGGAGGTGCCTCAGGCGATGCCCTCGACGCTGCCGGATGGGCGGCCCATTGTGCAACTCATCGCCTCGGAGTCGCCTGAGGAGCTGGCGAGGAACGCCTCGGTGGAGGTGTCGCTGGCGGTGCAGATGTGCTGCCCGCGCGTGTACGAGTGGCCACCCGACACCCGCCCGGTGGGGCGAGTCCTCCACATTCTGTCTCGCCGCCTGCAACGCCATCACGTCGCCCGGATTGCAGAGCACCAAGTGAAGCCGGGCGAGATGCTGCGCAGCGACTTCTATTACCGCTTCCGCCCCATCAACCCTCTCTTCCCACAGCTGGCGGTGTACGGTCGCGATATCGAGCCAGCCTATCAAGCCGACATCAACAACTCGCTCTTCTCGCTTTCCTTGATGGAGGGTGAACACGGTGAGCTGATCAAGGCTCCCCGCACGCAGGACATTCTTCTGTGCGGTGTCTTCGCCTTTCTGGGCGACTCCACGTCGTGCGAAGTGGCAAGCAACGCCATCTGCGCCAGCTGCGAGGTCGCCAATGAGGCTTTCTCCGAGGAGGCGGAGGCGTGCGTGCTGAAGGACTTTGTAATTCCCTCACCCGAGGAGCTGGCGCAGCTCGGCCGCAGCGACCTGCGCCGTTCGGAGTTCGTCCTCACCATCGACCCCGCCACCGCCCGCGACCTCGACGACGCGCTCAGCATTCGCCGTCGCAGCGATGGCGGCTACCACGTCGGTGTGCACATCGCCGACGTGTCGTACTTTGTCCAGCCTGGCACCGCGCTGGATGAGGAGGCGCAGGTGCGCAGCAACTCCACCTACCTGATCGACCGCGTGATTGCCATGCTGCCGTCGCGGCTGAGTGAGCAGTACTGCAGTCTCAACCCCAACGAGGACAAGTACGCGTTTTCGGCCCTCTTCGAGTTCGACCGCCACGGCGATCTCCTGCTCGAGGCGATGACGGGGGAGGCGCCTGAGTGGTTTGGGCAGAGTGTGATTCGCAGCTCCTGCAGGCTCGCGTACGAGCAGGCGCAGCAGATTTTGAACGACGATGACGCGGTGGAGCTGGATGTGGCGGGTGCGGCGTCCTACCTACACACCAGCGAAGCCAAGGTGTTAAGTGACGTGAAGAAGAGCGTCAAGCTGCTTTTCGAGCTCGCGGCGAAACTGCGCAGAAAGTCGTTCGAGAATGGCCGCCTCGTCGTGGGCAACTCCCGCCTGGGCTTCCGCTTCGACAAGAACGAGATCAACGCACCGCCTATTGGCTTCTATGTACAGCGGCAAATTGAGGCGAACTGGCTGGTGGAGGAGTTCATGCTTTTGGCAAATCAGCGGGTGGCACAGAAGGTGGTGCAGTTCATCCCGAATGGGGCACTGCTGCGCCGGCACAAGGCACCCAGTGCGGTAAAGATGAATCGCTTCCGTGCCGCCCTCGCCCACAACGGCCTCCCCACAGGCGGCAGCACCGGCCAGGAGCTTCAGCGCCTGGTGGACACCATCAAGCGAGACCACGCGGAGATCTACTACACCGTGTGTGAGTTGCTCAAGTACTCGCTGATGGCCGCGGAGTACCTGGCCAACGACCCGGCAGAGAAGGACGTGCGCTCGCACTTTGCCGTGGCGGCGCCGTGGTATACGCACTTCACTTCCCCGATTCGACGCTACTGCGACTTGATGGTGCACCGCCAGCTGCAGGTCGCCCTTGAGCTGGAGCGGCGGATGAAAGCCGAACAACGGGAGATGCCAGCGGTGCCCGACCCCTCGGTGGAGCGAAAGCCTGGCGAGGAGGTCTTCGACGCCACCCACACCATCGACGTCGACACACTCCAGACACGGGGGCTGTACTACCCGCAATCGCAGGTGGAGGCGATTGCGACCCACGCAAACGAATGCCGCCTGAACTCGCGCTCGGCGGGTGACATGTCGCTGGAGTTCTTTCTGTGCCTGTACCTGATGGCCTTGCAGAAGCGCATGAAGGAGGACCCGCAGCTGCCGCAGCGCGTCTGCACCTCGGCGACGATCGTGAAGATCACCGAGGGCAGCTTCCTCCTCTTTAGTAGCGAGATCGCGACGGAGGTTGAAATTGGGTTCAAGGACACGCATCAAAGGTTCACCTTTCAGGGCATGGTGGTACAGGAAGAAGCGGGCAAAGAGACGGCCACCGAAGCTGCGAAGGCGGAGCAGGTGGTAGACCAGAAAGCCAAGGCACACGCGCGCAAGAAAGGCGGGAAGAGCGACATGGGCGCCTCGAACAGAGGGAACGGAAAGGCCGCAGCAGCTGCCGCCGTCACCATCGCTGCGTCCTTTTCTTGGGGGAGGCCTTTGCAGGCCGCGGCTGCGGAGAGCGCCGCACAGCCCGGTGGCGACAGCGACGAAGTCACGGAGGTCTTTGCGCTCTTCACGGAGTTTGTGGTGGAGCTGAACGTCACAGTAAAACAAGGACGGATCTGCCTGGAGATGATCATCTTGCCCCCTTGGGAGCGCGAGGCGGCACGGCTGGCGTGCCCGAAGGTGCCGACGTCCATCGTGGAGGATGCGTAGGAGAGGAAATGGGGTTACCTAGAAAACAGATTAAAGAGAAAAAAAACCAGTTTTTAGCGCCATGCGCCTTTGTCCTTTGGTGAATGTTTGTTCTTATGCACACATGTGTTCATTGTCTCTCTCTCAAGTGGAAACTGCTCTCAAAGAAAAAAAAAATAGGATTGGTGGACAATATAGACAGACACTAAGACAAGCCTGCATCGCGGGCTTTAAACGAGCAGACTAACAATAAAGAGAAGCACAAAACATTAGTGTCGCACCGCCAGACATCGCGCCTCTTTTGTTTTTGGTGTGTGTGTGTTGACGTCTGGTTAAGAATGTGCTCATTTGAAAGGCACAATTTGTTTCCACGAAAAAGACGTCGTTTGCGGTTAGTGAGATAGCAAAGAAACGAGGTCCTCAGCTGTCTCCACGGCAAAAAAAAAAAAAAAATGTCGTTTGACTGTTGACGTCTCAGCTACTTCGGTCATTCGCCTTTTCGCTTTTCACATACACTAAAAACTGTTCCTTTTTGTTTTCTTTTGTTTTCCTTTTGAAAAAGGTACATCCTTTATATTTTGTCATCTTCCGGTAGGTTGCATTGTTTCTTTGAGTGAGGGTTGCCTTTTTCGCAACAGCATATCAAAACAACAATAACAACCCAACTTGGCAGTCAAGGCAACTACACATTTACACAGAAACAGCAACAATTAAAGGAAAAGGCCATAGTGTCGATGTCGTCAGCTGCAGCCAAGAAGAAAAGCGGTGCCAAGGATCGTGGCGGCGCTGAGGGAGCGGCCAGCGTAGCCAGCGTGCAGAGCGCCTTCACATCTGCGGCGCGAACCACCATCTGGCACGCAGACACCTTCACTAGCACTGCAAGTGTGACGGCGGCCACCGCTGGTGCCACTGGAGGCCCTCCCCCTTCGCCCCTTTCTGACGCCCCACGCGCGTTTACCGCGGCTGCCAACGTCGCCTGCGGACGCCCGTTCGGCGCCACGCAGCTGGAGGATCTATGGTCGCAGGCGGAGGCGGTGCCAAGCGTCCAGGGCAAGGATAAGCTGCTGCCCAACTCGCGAACATGGGCGTCGGAGCGGGACGTGTTCACGAGACTCTTTCCCTCCGCTGCAACGCTACCCGCCGCTTTTGCGGACAGTGCAGATGAGGAAGGCAAGGTCGACGGCCTCGCAGGCTTAACAGACACGCAGTACGCAGATTGGCTGGCCCACATCGCGGTGCATCACAGCTCACCACTGCTGTACCCTCACCACACGCTGCACTTTGACGCCGCCTCCATGCTGCCGACGCCCATGACAGCAGCGTCACCCTCCCTACACGTCGCCCTCGTCCTGCACCGTCTTCTCGCGGCGTACGTGGAGCGGTGCTCTGAGCAAGCGGTGAGAGAGGAAGCCGGCAAAGCGGATACCGGCGTGCCGCCGCGTGTCTTTGCCAGCATGCTGTACACGAGCGTGTACAATCAGAACTTCAGCAGCCCACCGGTAGAGCAAAAAGACGTGTCCTTTCCGCCAATCAACCAGGCCGCACCGCAGAGTCCACAAGCGCCATCGCAGCCGTCTCACCGTCCACGGCGCTACGACGCGCTCTCCGTCATCTCGTGCCTCGGCGTCACCCACATTTGCGTGTGCGTTGGCCGATACTACTACAAGCTGAGCGTCATTGACGAGCGGCGTGGGCGGTTGCGCAGTGCAGCAGCGATCGCCCGCGGCCTCGAGGCGATCTGCCGCCACGCTGACGAGGCAACGCAGCGCGATCCGGTCCCGGGTGCCTCCCCGGTGGTGCGCCTCGACCACCACGCGATGGATGCACTCTTCGCTAACCTTTCTGCCCTGAGGGACAGCGACGCCTTCGATGTGCGGCGGCGCTTGCGTGAGTCAAGCGCTGTGAACGCGTGTTCCCTAGACGCGCTGCAGGAGGCTCTGTGCGTGCTGGTGCTGAGAGACGCGGGGGCGACGGATGCGACGGCGCCAACTGCGCGGTGGCTGCACAGCGTGTGCTCTTTTGATGTGTCCCTCCACGCGCCGCTGAAGTGGACGATGCGACTGCTGGCGCCTGTGGTGCCGTGCCAAGCAGGCTTGGAGTGGATTTCGCGCGCGGCACGGCCCAGCCCTGCCCTCTGCGCTGACCAGCGCTCTCTCATGGAGACGGCGGCGGCCGCGTTGGGGGATGAGAAGGGTGGCGATGAAGCGGGTGGACAGTCAACCGGCACGCACCCGCTCACCGCCGCGGCCCTCAGCACCTCCTTCGATGAGGAGGGAGTAACGGAGCACCTGGAGTTGTGGCTGCCAGAGAAGCATCGCGTTCCCCTGCGGCCCTATCCAGCTCCGGTGTGGGACCCGGAAACAACGGAAAGTGCCCTGAGTGGCACCGTGGGACTCGACAAGGGATCCTTGGAGGGTTATGTACTGCTGTTGCTGCGGGCTATGGTGTCGGTGAAGCGCAACCGCGCAGTGTCGCCTTCTGCACGAGATTCAGAGGGGTGCTGGCCACGTGTGGTGCTTGCCGTGCAACCCCGCTCTGGCGGTGCCCCGTCCCTCATCGCTCTTGACTCCCCCGCCATCCAGCACTACTACGAGGTGCTCGTTGCACGACCAACCCTCTTCGCGAGGGAAACTGAGCGGCGCATGCTAGCCCAGGCGGCGGAGGAGGTTCGCGCGGTGCTGAACATCATCTGGCACTCTTCGACCACCGTGCAATCGCAACCGCCTGGTGTGACAACTGCAGCAGCAACGTCGTGGTTCGACGCCCTTCGCGGCAACCCGGTGGATCTGTGCATCTCGTTTGCCGTACAGCCTCGCAGTACGATGTCGTCGTTGGTACTGCGCTCCCCTGCGCAGCCTTCGACCACTGTGCGTCGTGTCGTGTCGAACCTTGGGCTGTCTAGTGCGCTGCTCGTCAACTGCACGGCGCAGCAGACGGCAGCGGAGACGCACCTCCGCGCCAGCGCCGCCCGCGTCGTGGAGGCGGTGGTGCAGACGAGCGCACCGGCGTTGTCTGGCCTGGCCACGGCGTTCCTCGATGCGATGGCTTCGTGCGCAGCACAACCTTGATGGGCACAAAAGGAAAGGCCGTCCTGTTGCGTTGGCCCTTTCTTTTCTCCATGATGTGACATGTAAATGTAAACTAGCAACACACACACACACACACAACAAAAAAAAAAGCTGAGGGCGAGGGGAGTTTGGGTTGATCTGACCAGTGCCAGTGCGTTCATCGTCACCTCACCGTTCTGCCGAGCACCCGCTTTTTTCGTTGTTGATTATCTTTCGGTCTTTTTATTTTGTGAAATGTAGGGAACGTTCCGCGTTCTCTTACAAGGCGCACTTTCCTATTTCTGATGTCCAACATATTTAAAAAGCAGCGTACGCTGCGGACGCCAACATCGTCTTTGGCGATCGCGCACCTACATAAGCAAAAACCACAAACGCAGGCAAATGAGAAATGCAAGAAGCTGTGTCACATACGCATGTTGTGGATCGTAGTGTCTGAGCGATGCAGTAATATTCTCTTGCAGACTATGTGTACAACAACGCTCTGTGATAGGAAAGACCATGTGCCAGTCTTTTTGTGTTAATGTGGATCTTGTGTCCCCCGTTTCATGCTTCATCTTTTTTTAGATAACTCCCTGCGTAGCATGAGATAGTTGATTCTTCGTGACTCGTCTTCTAACTCTTCCCTTCGCCTCCTCTCCCCAGAATTGGTTCCCGAAACGTGAATCAAACAAACCAAAAGTTGCCTACGTACGCTATAAGAGAGATTTCCTCTCGCTACAGAGTATAACATTACACTGTTGGCACGCACACACGCACACACGGACATCTATTGCAAGACGCCTTGTCTGCAAGCGTATATATATATATATATATATATATATATCAAGAGGAAAGAAAAGCGAAAGAACAAGATGACACAACGTCTCGATCTACCTGGTGCAAAGAATGTGCAGATGCTGGTGACAGGTTCCATCCTGTATCTCTACTGCGACCTCAGCAAAGACCACGGGGCGAGTGGCAGCGGCAAATCCATCCTCATCAGCAGCAGCAGTGGCAATAAGCCGCTGGGCAAGTCTGGCGCGTTTCTCGGTCTCAACATCTTCACCAAGAGCCTCGACAAGCGAGATCTGTCCAACGCCGGTCTGGGAGAACTGTGCTCGGCAGAATTTACCGCTGTTGGTGACGGGTGCCAGTGGCGCATGGAGGAGGACGGAAAGACACTCTGTATGAAGATTGATTTCGACACGGTGAAGGCACGCCCCGGTGCGTCTGGCAAGTCCATCCTGTTGGCTACCACCGGAGGCAACAAACCCATCGCCAGCAGCGGTCTCTCGTGCGGTCTTAACTGCTACCACCCCGTGTCGACGACGTTCGCGGTGGAGCAGCTGGCCGTAGGAACTTCGCCGGAGGAGGAGCTGCAGGTGGGGCAGTCCACTGACCTCAGCGGCGGCTTTACCGTTGTCTACGCTGCAGCCAACCAGATCAGTCTGCGGTACACCTACCGGACAGAGGACATGGCGGACGGTCACGTGGCCTCGATGCCGGCCTTCCGCCTGGGGGACGTGACCACGTCGCTCTTTGTGGCAGCGGTGAAGGCAGCGCGTCCGCGGAAGGAGAGCGCCTCGGCCTCGCCGCCGCAGAGCCAAGGCACTACCGGCACGAACGGTGCCTTCCTGCAGGAGGATGGAAAGGCAGACAAGGTCCGCAACGTGGTGGTGCGGTGCACCCCGAGTGCAGCGGGTGCGAGCCCCGACGCTTACGATGTGGAGCTCACCTTTGACCCGACAGCGTGCTACGGTCGGTCATCCTCTGGCAAGTCGATGACGGTGGCTTCCACCGGAGGCTTTCAGCGCATCGTGGATGTGGAGGGTCGTGTGGTGTGTCGAGTCAGCCTCAATAGCTACCGACCAGCGCCGCCGATCACCAGAAGCGAAATCACGGCTGCGGTGGCGAAGGTGCTCTCGGCTAAGCCGAAGACTGAAGTGGCCGGGCTCTCCTTCAAAGACGTACTCGCTGAGGTGATCACGGAGCTGGGTGCCGCGGAGGCGATGAAGGAGGCGCTGCGCTTGCAAGTGAAGGAGGAGGTGGGAGCATTCCTGAAGTCGACGGCGTAGCTCGCTCCTTCCACGCCCACGCCCACACACACACATACTATTATTTCGCTTACTTCAATTGTGCTGGTTTATTTTGTTTCATAATAAAAGGTTAAGTCAGGAGAAAGACCATCCGCGAGCGTCTTCAAGAGTTCTGAGGTTGACCACAACTTTCATACGCGACGCCAGCTCCATCGCTTTCAACGCACAAACACACTGGGAAAAATAAAACGTACAAGATCATGAAAATTTTCATTTTGCATTTTTCGGCTTCAATGTGCTCGGCTAGAGTACTACTGAGGGTTGAATTAGTTTTTCCGATGCTGGCGCGGTGTGGAGAAGCTACGAGGCAAAATCATAAGAAACCACGCAAACATGCATCGGTGAATTAGTTGTCTCAAATTGCTACAACGTTGGCGCTTATACAGCCACACGCACATGATCATGATTGATACAGTGTGTGCGGCACCAAAACAGTGGCGTTCGGTTCGCGCGTCGTTGTGCCCCTGTTCACTAGCCGCGACCACTAATCTTGTGTACTTTCTTCTCTTATTTCGGGTATTATTTCCCCTTTTTTCAACCATGGAGGTCCTCTGCAAAGTGTGAAGCTGACCTGAGAATCACTCAGAAGGGCTCTTTGGGATTCAAAAGCACGCGTAGCCCTACAAGGCTTGTCACAAAAAAGGAGAGCAAGAGGAGGATTGAAAAAAAAAAAAAAAGACTGTCACAAACGTGGCTTTTCACAGCTAGCTTTACAAGCAAACAAAAATTCGCAGCGCTGCTTCCTCCTTTTTTTTTTCTTTCCTAATACTTCATTCTTCTTCCCTGCACATTTGGGTTTTCTTCCCAGCGCTACTGCCGTTTAATTTATGAACGTTGCAGCGTGTGGTGCATGAACTTTATTCCTTTGACGTGAGGACATACAATACTCCTGCCCACCCTGCAGTGACTTCCCAAACATAGAACTTTCGAACACCAGCACCATTTCAACATCAAAGGCAAGAAGAAAACACTAGGCGAAGATGGCCAATGTCATACTCACCAATGCCGACAACGTGGACTGCCTCTATGCGGGGCACAGCATGAGTCTCTTCATAAACCTCCGCCGTCGCTCTGGGGTGGTGGCGATGTGCGCAGACAGCACCGTCGAAGACCTTCCCCTCGTGCTCAGCCTCACCCTTCAGAGCCTTGAGGGCGGCGCCGCGCAGCTGCCGACGTCCTCGCGTGACCTAGTCGTCCGCCAACACGGCGAGAGCGCGGTGGGCGGGGATGTCGTGAGTTTTGCGGTGGAGAGGCGCGACCTTCTCCGGCTGACGATCGATCTCGCCACCTGCGCAGAGCGCGCGAGGCAAATAGCCGCTGCGGGCTCCACCTCGGCTGAGGACGTTCTTGTAGATCACTCCTGGATCATCAACGACGCCTTTAGCTTATTGTTTCAGCTGCGCTGCGTTGCGCACGCGGTGTGGCCCTCACTATCCAACCCGCAGTGGAGCGACATGCTGTCGTCGTCGTCGCACCTGCCGCCCACGCCTCGCTCGTACCATCAACACCACAGAGACGTTTCTAGCAGTGTGCACTACCTTGCTGAGGACTCGCTGATGCGGCCACCGTCGACGGTGCGCAGCATGACCAGTCGAACCACGCGCCTTTTCAACCCCAGCGAGCCACGGTCGCAGTTGCAGGGCCCCATCTTTGTCGACCAGACGCTCTTCCCCATCATCCGCATCCTCTTTGTACCGGAGCTCTTCACCAAGACCATCTCGACCCCACCCAACCTTGTCTGGAACATGTCCCTGCAGGTCACCGTGGAGAAGAACGCAGCGCCGAAGGCCCGACGAATAGCGCGGGAGCGCGTGTCGAAGCGCGAACCGCGGCGCCACGGCGAGGCAGTCAACGTGGAAGTCGAGGAGTCCGTGTTGGTCAGCAGCACCGAGTGGGAGGACGAAATGCAGACGCCGCGCCAGCTGGAGGCGATGGCCCTCGCCTTTAACGCTGACTACCGCGATAGAAAAGAAGGTGTGCAGGTGGACGGAGACGCCTGTGATGTCGCACGCGCCAGCCGGCTCGCTGTGGGCGATTTCACCTTCAACGTACTCGTGTCCACGAAGAGGCAGGCGGAGGTGCAGGTGGATGAGATTGTGCGCACGGTGCACAGCTACTGCAACGAGCATGACGAGGTGGGCGTGTTGGACCTCGATTTGGAGGAGCTGATGACTTACATCTACGACCGCTATGCCTATATGAAGATGACGCCGTACTTCGACGGGATGTCTTTCCACGACACGGTATGGCAGGCGGTGCGGCAGTACATGGTAAATAGCCTCGTCAACGGAGAGGGATACGACGTAGACCTCGATGACGGAGCGATGCTGATGGACGGCGTGTTGGCGAACGCCTAATCACTCGCCTGTTTTGTGAGCGCATTTTTTTTTTTCTCCCTTTCTTTCTCGCTTTCTCGCCGTCTTGGAAAAGAAGTTTTTGGACATCCAAACTTCAGAAGTACTGCGTCAGTTGCAGTGAAACCGAACAAAAAACAACACACAAATGGATTTTTTCTTTCAGTCTGTTTAGTGTGTGTGCTGCAGCGCTTATCTTATTCTTATTGTTTTTCTCGTAACAGTCCGCTTATTATTTTCTCTTCTTGCGCAACTAGGATTATGTCTTTCTAGTTTCTGTCTCCACGCCTTTTCTAGACAATGAAGAGCCCCATCGCAAGCTGGGTTAGGGTTGTCGCATCTCAGCTGCAGAACATATGCCTCTCGTATCCATTCCCTTAAAATTCGTCCTTCTTTCTACCTACTCTATGCCTTTTGTTTCTCTGCCTCCTCTTCTGTTTTTCTCTTGCTCCCCTCCACCTTTCAAAAAAAAAAAAAATTCAATATCGACGATCCACTCATGTTTTATTTTCGACAACAAGAAATCATTGCTCGAGCACTATAAGTGTGACCAAGTGTGAGTGTGTGGCTACTTAGACAGTCTCTCTCTCTCTCCCTCTCTCAGGTTTCTGTTTACCTGCTTTGACAGAAAAAAAAATCCCGCATCATATGCATCACACTACATCCTTTGAGTGTCATTATTTCGGTCTTTTGTTTTGTTTTGTATCTTGAGTCTTTCAGAACAGGTTAAAAAAAAAAAAATTGTGAATTGAGCGTGCTGTATACGCGGGTGTCTCTTCATCTTCAATTTCTTCTTTCACCTTCCTCAAACCTTTTTTTTTTTTCAAAAGGGCAGAAAACCACAAACACGCCTTGACGGTTTGAAAAGGGGGGAAAACAAAAGTTAATTTTGTTGTCGTTCTCATTGCATTTGACTACCTAGTACACACACGTGATTACAAGTGCGTGCGTGTGCGAGTATATATATATATATATATTATTTGTTTTTGTTTTACAGGATTGCTAGGTTCTATCTTTTTTTCTTTGTGGTCTATAAACAACACCCATAGACGTTTTTTTTTTTTATTATAGGCAAGATCTAAAAGAACAACATTAGGCGGCCATTATATTTATCGCAGCCGGCGCTCAACGCCACGCAGTTTCGTGATTATCAAATCGCCAATCTATACATATAAACATAGATCGTTTTCTCTTCCTTCTTTTGTTTATTGAATTTTCTTTTTCTCATCTATCATCCCTCTTACGTTTTTGTGTTTCCTTTCCGCTTATCCGATTTAAAAAAAAAATGGACTCTAGAACGCAGCCGACGGCGCTGAAGTGTGTAGACTGCGACTTTACGTGTAGCGCTGGCAATGAGATGTGCCGCCACATTTTCTCAACCCGACACGGTGCGCGGAAGTGTCCGAAGTGCGACGCGTACATCGTCCCGCGTGCGTTCTTCGCGAGCCTACAGAAACTGATCGAGCGCCGCAACGAGCGCCGTGCAGGCAACACCGCCGGCAACGCCTCCTGGCCTTCCTCACCGGAGCAGTCGTCCCCCATGTTGACGCTGGACACCTCCGCCTTCGGCGCGGCTGAACCGCTGACCACGATCGCCGTCAGCGCACACGAGCACTGCGCGGAGTACCCAGGCTTTCGGTCCTTTGAGAAGACGGACTTCGTCATCATCGGTGCTCCGCGGGACTACGTTTCACAGCTAGCCCTTTCCTCAGAGGTCGCGACCAGCCGCTCCAACGCAAGTCTGACGCTGAACTCCACGACGGAGGCGTCGGCGTCAGCAGCGGCGCCGCAGCCCTTCCGGTGCATGGACTGCCTCAACCTCTGTCCCACCTGGACCCAAGTCACGAAGCACATCGAGCAGACCGGACACACCCTCCCGCTGTGTATGAAGTGCTTGCAGCACCTCAAGTGTTTTGGCCCGATGCGGCCGCCCCAGCATGAGATCAACGTGGGCCACTGCGGCTTCTACGGCGTCTTCTACACACGCCGCGACTACCGCTGCGACACGCAGGCGTCGCGGTGGGCGTACAACAGCGCGAACCTGTACACCGGTCTCACCACGTTGCAGTACAAGTGCGTGTGCGGCATCTCCTTTCTGCACCCGGTCCACCTTGCCGAGCACCTGCGTCGCGTGCACCACGTCACCTGCATCGACGACTACGCGGTCTGCCACTGCTGTGGGCTGAGTGGCACGCTGGCGCAGATGATGACGCATCTTCAGCACCCGTGCTGGGAGAGGGAGGAGCACCGACCGAGCCCAACCATGGTGTGCCACTCCGCTCCCGTGAACCCACTGGCGTCAGCAGCCTTCGAGATTGGAAAGATCAACACCGTCGCCGGCGATGATCCGTTTGGCCTTGACAGCGCCGCTGCCATGACGCATGTGGTGGAGGTGCCCGGCTTTTCTGCTTCTGTCTTTCTCCAGTTCCGCCCGCTGCTGCCACCGCTGACGGACGATGAGGTGCCTCTGATTAACGAGGCACACAGCGGCACGGCCTCTGCCTCTGCCGGTGCCCCCAAGGCGTCCTACGTGGTGCTCTACCAGTGCCGCGAGTGCCTCTTCCTCTTCACCTCCTGGGACCAAATCGTCTCGCACATCCACACCACCCGGCACTGCCGCACCTTCTGCAGCGTGTGTAAAAGCTTCCTGCCAGAGCTCATTAGCTATTCAGCCAGCGAGGGCAGCAGCAGCGGCGGTGCGCGCGCACCACAACAGCAGCATCAGCATCAGCAACAACAATACGCATCACACGCGCACCTTCCCGGGCCGTCGTCAATGCCCGCCAGTGCCTCGGCCTCGGTCCCGGTGCGCTCCACCACGCTCAAGGAACACCTCGAACACATGCGCGATCACGGCGACATTATCGGGTTTCCCGCTTCGCCGGAGACGTTGGAGGTGCTTGTGGATACACAAGCGGCGTGCTACGCACACTCCCTGGACCCGCCTCCGGAGTCGTTTGCGGGGCCGCGCACGCTGATGGCCTACCAGTGCTCCGACCCGCAGGAGGGCTGCTACAAGGTCTTCCTTCACTACGGCGACTTCGTGGCACACCTGCTAACAACTGGGCACGGCACGAAACCCATGCAGGGTGTCACGCCGCAGTCTGGCAAGCAAGTGGTACTGAGCGTGCTGCCCACTTGCTATCCTATGGTGACCTACCGCGCGAAGTTTACTGTGGCGCAGCTGTGCGAGCACTTCGGCTTTGTTCAGTGCCAGTACTGTGAGACGGCCGTGCCCAGAGCCGAGGAGGAGCTGCATGCCGACCTCTGCGTGGAGCGTCGCCGCCTCAGCGCACACAGATACTGACAGTGCGCAGAGTCTAGTAAGCTCGGCTCTTTTGTTTCCCGTTGGGTGGCCAGAGAAGCACCACGATAGATTAGAAAAAAAAAAAGGCTGGGAGGCACTTTTGGTTCGTTTGTGGTCGAGGCGTGCATAGGCCAGCCACACATCGATGCTAGCACGTATTGCACTCCTTTTCTTATCCTGTCAGAGACACACTCAACAAACGAACTAAAAGTACATGGTTGCTTTATGCGGGGCCAAGCGGGTTGCACTGTTCGCGAAAGGGACAATAAAGAAGAGCGCGGCCGAGAAATGGTGATGTACTGCACGTGCGTACTCCTCACACTATGCAATGACAATCATTGTTATTTCACGTTTTTTTTTCCCCATGGAGTCAAGTACTTGCATGTCGTTGGTTGCTAGTTGTTGGATTTTGATTGTTACCGAGGCCTTTCTTCTCGTCTTTCTGCCAGATAAGAGCAGCCTTATGCGTTTAAATGCTGTTTTGCACGTGTGTGTGTGTGTGCATCAGGATCGTTTGAATTAACCTGTGAGTCGCTGTTCGCAACTTGCTGCTTGTGTTCTCCCTGGTTTTTATCTTTTTGCTTTGTGACACTTTTTTCTTGCTGTTGATTTTGTGATGTCTCTGAAATTCTTGTTCTTTTTTTTCATTTTCAGTGTGTATCTGTGTGCGATTGCGTTTCGACCATTTAGCACGCTACCTACTTTTTAATTTATTTCTTGCCATGTCGTGAAGGTGAAGAGGCACGAAAGTGTGCTTTGTGTGAGTGCTTTCTTCTTTTCTTCTTCCTCTTTTGCCTTGTCTTTTAATTTGTGTGCTTTACAAAAAGAAATTCAAGTGTGTGTTATCCCCTTTCTCCTAGAAAAAACCCTTAAAGATAATGTGTGCGATACTGTAACCTGTGTGCTTTAAAAATCCGTTTACTTTCTTCTATGGCGGTCGCAACACTTCTCCTATGTCTTCTCTCCCTCTAGCTCCTCTATTTTCCCGTTTTTTTTTTTCTTTACTTTCTGAGTCTTTCTTCATCTTCCGTCGGCTGTCGGATATGAGGGTGAAGAAAGAATCGAGTCGCCTGATAAATATATATATTACTCTCATGTTTTTCTATCCTTCTAATGGCGCGGAGGGAGCGCCAAAGTAAGTGGCACAACTGCCAGCAAAAAGAAATATATATATATATATATATATAATAAACAATGTGGAGGGCGTGGGGAACTTGTTTAGGGGTGAGGATTCCAAATAAACGATCATCTTTCCCTGCTGACAGTTAACATCGCCACAAGTTCGCCTTTTCTCTCTCTCTACACCCCTTATTCCTGTCTCCTTTGTGTTCGGTGTGTTTGTTTTATCGAAATTTAGATGATTATATATAAAAAAAAGAATAATTTTAAGAGGAAGAGCATCAGTGTAGTCCTCTTTTTTTTTCTTTTATCATCTGAATTTCCCTGTGTGCCTTCTGCGCCGCGCACACCTTATTTTTTTCTTTTCTTTTTCGTTTGTTTTGTGTTAGTAACTTGTTACGGAAGACATAACCCGTTTTTCTGACCTCTTGACAGTGTCTCAGGTGGGCCACGAGCAGAACTTTCACTCAACTTTACCTTCGTTCCTTTAATCCTTTTAAGTGTTCGTTGCTTTGGTACTTTTAACGCTCTTGACTCTTTGCATGTAGATCAAACAATTGCTTTGCATTGCATTTTTTTTTTTTTGTGTGTGTGTGTCTGTGTGTGTGATTGCCACCCTTTTTTTTCTGTTTCCTGCCTTGCTACGCTCTTCTCATTGAGGTACGCTCCAGTCACCATGCTGTGGCTTTATTCTTTTCACGTCCTTTTATCTGCGCGCATGAGCGGTGAGCCGCTTCTCTGTTCCTTCCCTCACCTCTTTCTCTCAAGTTCTATATAGATAGTATCTCATTGACCGAAAAAACAGAAATACACGCGACGGAGCACGAAAAGGAAAAAAAAAAACTTGTGTTTGCGGAGGCCGTCTTTTCTTTTCTCTCTTGCTTTCCAGCTTTTTTAAAAGCTGCCAGAGCAGCGCGCATCTCCATTCCTACCTCCGAGAAGGATAATAATGTTTTCGCAATTTTATATATAGATGCACTCCCATACAGCGAACTGAGACTGCAAGATGTGACGAAGAGGATCACACAACTCAGCAATTGGCGAGTCGCAATTGGATACTGTGCCCTAACCACACACACACACACACACACACACATACAAAAGAGAAAAAAAAAAACGTTGTTTGGCTTTAATTTTCAGCTCCTATTATTTTTTTCCGTTTGCAATCGTTTGGGTCTTTCCAGTCTTTTTTTTTCTTTAAAGTGTTGTTCTTCTTCTCCATGCTATGATCCCTTCACCCGTGTGAACCGTAGTTTCTTTTTTTCCTCTTCTTTTTGATCTTTTTATTTTGGTCTTTCCTCCCTCTCCCTCTCTATCGCTATCGCTCTTTCTTGTTTATTTCTGTCTGTTGTTTCTCTCGTTAACTTCCATATATATATATATATATATATATATATATGTAGATGCCCCCCACCACACACACACACACACGCACAACAGCAACAAAAAAAGACCTTTTCACTTTTCTTAATTTTATTTCTTCATTTTTATCTTCGTTTCGTATCGATTTATATATATATATCTGCAACTCTCATTGTCCTACATTGAACATGACAAGTACTTCCTCGCCATCTTCAGAAGTATATACATCCGCCTCTCTATATGACACAATATATGTGTGTTTCGCTCACTTATCCTGATCTATCTAAAATGAGAACACGGTCTGGTGCATCACATCAAACGGCTCTTTTTTATAATTGCATTTTTTAAAAATTCTTTTTCTCTAACAATTTAATGAGTCAAGAGCGAGACGTTAACTCTAAAAAAAGCTATGTTTATCCTCCTCTTTTTGTTCTTTAGTTTTCTTCCGAAAACGGAAGCTTCGGAGAAAAAGAGAATGGAGAAAAGGAGCAACTGAAATCCCTTGGTGTTTCACGCAATAACAAGCGAGGCAGGTTATGCGATATACATCTTGGGGGGTTCAAGACCGTGTCTTCTCTACCATCGACAATAGCATCAGGGCAGAGAAAAGAAAAAAAATAATAACAACTAATGCGCTGAAAAAAAATTGTGTTATTCAAAGGACGCTTTGTAAAAATCCGTGATGAAATAATTTTATGGTAGCTTTCTGCTTGTCTTTTAATACGGCTCCTTTTTTTTTTTTTAAATTAATCTGTGTGTGCGTGTGTGCTTGTGGTCTGAAACGTATCCTTCTCTATATTTGTGATATGGTCAGCTTGTTTTTGTTGTTTCTCTTCCTTGTGTGTGCATCGGCGCTACTCGAGGGCCTCATATATATATACATCGTGGTGTGAGATTGGTTCCTCTCGATGTACTGTTCTGGTGTATCAAGCCATCAGCAGTGTAGCTGAGCGAAAGTATACCGCTGTGTGCGGGACACAACTCCCCCTGCACGCGGCCACATACAATTGTGCGCTCAATGCTGGAGGAGAGAAAAAAAAAAGGCGAAGATGCGGCAGCTGCACAAAACAATTGCCACTTTGGTCTCTATTGAGAGAAGATCCTTGCCGGGCAGTTTTTACTATCTTTCTCATTATTATTGTTCTGATTAATTTTGCAGTGAAAAAATTAGTGTGTGTGTGTGTGTGTAGTCATACTACTCGATCCATTTTTTTTTTTTTTAATCCGATCCGAATCTCCTTTTATTTGTTGCGCGCGAGAAACAGAACAACACATACACCCCTCACGCGCTCTTTTTTTGCGCTGCATGGAACCAGTGCTCGTCGAACGAACAGACTTTCGACAGGAGAGAGGTTTCGGGGGAAAAAAGAAAAGATGAAATATAACTAGGCGTTTTTTTCTTTTTAACTGCCAAAGGGGCACGCTGGTCGGACGTCTAGCGGTCTATCCTTGTTTTTGTTATTGTTGGTATTTATCTTCAGCGGATCTTTCTTAATACCCTTTTTAAAATTTCTTTTATTATTATTATATTTATATTTTGATTTATGTATATATATATATATATATATATATATATATATTTCCCAATGTGTCTCCACGTTTCATTAGCTCCTTTTGTGTGTGTGTGTGTGTGTGTCTTTTGTGTTTTTCCCCAGTGATTTTATTATTATTTATCTTTCTGTCAGTTTTACTCATAAAAGAAAAAAAACTTTCTTTTTTCGTTTTTTTCTCTTTGATTTATGACTGGCTTGATACGAGGGACCGGGGTGGCCGCAAATGCTGTGGCCGGGCAGCTACACTCCTCACCAGAGCTAACAAGCACTCGCCGTAGGGGGGGCGGGCCAATTTTTTTCTATCCACTCTCTTCTCTGCTTCTGTGTCTCCCCGTCATAAATTGATACTGCTTGTGTGTGTTTGTGTGTTTCTCCTATTCCCCCTTTTTTTGTATTTTGTCATGCTGGCCAAGGAGACGCTCCCCCTTCCAGAAAAAACTTTTCTTTATCGTTTTCGCCTTTACTTCGATAAAAATAACAAAAAAGTTTTTTGTTTCCTCTTACCCATTACCGTTGCACTTGAAAGACAGCTTCACCCTCTTCTCTCTTATCGATTCGCTCCGCGGTTTTTTCCGTTTCACCTTTTCAAAAATTTGTCTTGATCCGGTATGTCGCGTGCATCGGTTTCGCGAATGTACATATCTAAACACCGGCCCCGTTTTTTTTATTTTTTAATTATTTGTTTATTTGCTTTACGTTCTTAACAGTGGGAGCATTCCGACCCGTCACTTTTTTTTTCTTTTTTTCTTTTTTTTTTCTTTGACATGTCCCCTTCGTATTGTTAGGTTTACCACGGGCCCTTCCTTTCCTCTCAGATTTTTTTTTTTTTTAAGCTGGTGTATGCCGCTACTTTGGACAATGCTACAGCGCGCTCCCGCGCTGCCTCGCCTTAAAGTGCAGCCTTGCGGGTCCTATCATCGGACATTAAACCTAAAGAAGAAAACAAGTATGCTTCCTTTTTTATTTTTATGATTTAGTTTATCACTTTTTAATTGACTAATAAGAGTGCCACGACAGTAACGCTAAGATACTTGCAAAACGAGTAGAAGAAACAAGAGACGCTTTTTTTTTTTCTGCCTGCGCATTCTGCTTTTGCGGAGTTGTCTTCATCCCTTTCCAAAGTTTTCAGAATTTTCCTTTTTTGTTTGTTTGTTTGTTTAAAACATCGTCTATTCAGAAGGGATATCACATAGGGAAAGAGGAGGTGACGAAGACGCTCCATAGCGTACACGAAGAGAAAAGTGTAGGTCTGCTCAGCTGTTGTGTGGGATGGCCACACCAACCCCCGCTTTCCGTTTCTGTTTGTTTCCTGAGACAAAAGGACTACTGGTGTTTCGAATGCGTTGTCTTCCTTTACCTTTCATTCTTTTTTTTTCTGTTGTTATTGTTGCCGTTGTTGTTGTTGTTGTTGTTGTTCTTTCAGTCGAATATGCATTGACGTAGCTCTGTCACAGTACCTTTTCTCAAATTTCACGCTTTTCTGTTTAGGTTTGTGATTTGAAATATCCCCCCCCCTGTGCGCTTCTTTCCGGAGCCTCGGCGCGTCAGCGCTGCCAACAACGCCACACTTACGGGAAGCCCATCGCGTTTGCTCGATGCACCGTGCGAGATCGCGCGAACGGACGCTGCCTTCCGTGTTAGGCATGTGTCTTGTCTGTTTTCATAGAGTAAGGACCATGCGTAGAAATACAGCCTGCCTGCCTTTATTATAAACAAAACAAAATAAAAAAATACCCGTCAGTATTGTTAAGCATTCGCGAGACACGAACGATACACGAACTAACGCTCCCGCTTCCTACGCTGTTCCTTGTCTCCCCTTCTCGTTTTTCGTTTCTCTCTCTCTACACCTTACCTGAAAACATATCTGAAAGCCTTGCCGCACAACTTCATCAGCAACGGCGTCATCGCCAGCACGTTGATCCTCTCTTACTCTCCTTCTGTATCTTTTCTTCTCTCTCTCCACGCGTTTTTTAATTTAGTCAAAGCGACGGAGACAAAGAGGTGACTTGAGCACTATTTTGGACTCAGCAGCGGCAGAGAGAGAGAGAGGTACGTTACACCGCTATCCGCATGTCGGCCACCGTGGCGGCTGAGATCGCCAAGGCCGTAAATGCGGCCCGCAACTACGCCCTCTACTGCGACTACGAGTTAGCGCTGAAGTACTACGGCAGCGCCAAGAAGGAAATTGCCGTCCATGTGCGCGATCTCGGCGACGCCGCGCTGCGTGATGAGTGGAATACGCTGCTTTTACGACTGGAGGACGAGGCCAACGTCCTTCGCGACCTGCAGGCGGAGTTGCACATCTTTGGCGGCGCGCCCGTCTCGCGCCGGCAGGAGGCGCTGGAGCGGGAGGATGCCAGTGGCGGCAGCAGCGGCAGCCCCAACGCAGGAAGCAGTCCCGACCGGGCCGCAGCGGCACGCCGGGTGGCGGGGGTGAAGAAGCCCCGCCTTGGTGGTGTGCCGACGGTCGCCCCCGCCGGCACCGCACACGTCAGCGTGAGGAATGAACGACTCTACGGAGACCGCGACAGGTTCGGCCCGCCTGAGGGCCCACCCGCACCGGCGGCAGCGGCAGCGGCAGCGCGTCACAACGGTCGCAGCGGGGCCTCGTCGCCGTCGGGGTACGCCGCCCCGCACGGTGCGGGTCCCGCACGTGGCAGCCGCACCTCGTCGGCGACGCGCGCCAACGCCGGATGGCGGCGTGGTGGAGCTGGAGGCGGTGGTGGCGGGGGTGCGACGTCGTCCGCCGCTCTTCCTGGTGGCGGCCCCAGCGGTAAAGGACGGTTGAAGGGCAAAGTGGCGACCCCTCGATTCACCGGCCGGCCCGGGGAGGAGGAGCTGGTCCAGCTCATCGAGGGCGATATGCACGTCGGCAAGCTGCCGGTGACGTGGGACGACATCGCGGGACTTGAGGAGGCAAAGCGCCTTTTGGAGGAGGCGGTGGTGTACCCCGTGCTGATGCCCGACTACTACCAGGGCATCCGCCGCCCCTGGAAAGGCGTGCTCATGTACGGCCCACCAGGAACCGGCAAGACGATGCTGGCCAAGGCTGTTGCCTCAGAGTGCAACACCACCTTCTTCAACATCTCCCCCGCCACCCTCACCAGCAAGTGGCGCGGCGACAGCGAGAAGCTCATTCGGGTCTTGTTCGAGATGGCGCGGTACTACGCCCCCAGCACCATCTTCATCGACGAAATCGACTCCCTATGCGGCCAGCGCGGTGGTGGCGACGAGCACGAGGCATCGCGGCGCGCAAAAGGCACGCTGCTAGCGCAGATGGACGGCGTCGGCGTGGATGCTGGTCAAATCGTGATGGTGCTCGGAGCGACAAACCATCCGTGGGACATCGACGAGGCGATGCGACGGCGGTTGGAGAAGCGCATTTACATCCCGCTGCCGGACGTGGCCGACCGCATGGAGCTCTTCCGCATCAACACCATGTCCATCAAGCTAAGCAGCGACGTGGACTTCGGCAAGCTATCGCAGATGCTGGAGGGTCACCACTACAGCGGGGCCGACATCACCAACCTCGTGCGCGATGCCGCGATGATGACGATGCGGCGATTTATGAAAGAGGCGGACATGCAGTCGCTGAAAGAGAACGCCGCGGAGATTGGCCGGCAGGTGGCGGAGCAGCCCATCACGATGAACGACTTCCTCTCTGCGATGCGCAAGGTGCCCAGCAGCGTCAACGCAGAGAACATTAAACGCTTCGAGGACTGGAAGAAGAAGTTCGAGATGAACATGTAACTCAATTACGCTCGCTCGTTTTTTTTTTTTTTTTCCAAGGGGCTGCGTCTGCTTGGCTTTGTCCTTTTGGAGACCTTTGTGCTAGATGTTGACATGCATCCATGCTCCTTTGAGCTTCTCGCAACTTACTATATTTCTCCTCCATTATTTTTAAATTTGTTCTCTTTCGTGAGTGCGTTGTGCGATGAGCCGTGATAGCTTGCTTTAGATTAGACGTTCTATTTTGTTTTCCACACACACGCACACACACATTTTTTCTTCCTTTTTTACAGCAGATACAATTCTTAGTTTTATTTTTCGTATTTCTCCCCAATTTGCGTCTCTCATGTACCTAAGACCTAGACCTCTATATATTTTTTCATCGAATCAACACAAGCACGTTATCGAAGCAACATCTCAACATGTTTAAAGGTATCGCTGTGTGTTTTGTATTGCTTTTTTTTTCTCACTGGAGAAGCACACCACCACGGAGCTCTCACATACGTTTCTTGTTCGGTTCACACAACCCTTGAGGCGGTACTTATGTGAAACAAGCTCGCAAAGCACTACAACTCTGTGCCCGTCCCTCGCATCTTCCAAACTCTTCGCCCGTTTTCTATCTCCCTTTCTCGTTTTCTCTATTTTTTTCTTTTTCATATTGCTGGCATTGGTTTTTAGATCTTCACCACCTGTCTCAAAAGAAAGAATTGACCAAGTCGTGAGGACTGTCACTCCAGAGAGGTGAACAGTGACCACACTTTCAGAGAGCGCCGTCGCGTCAGTTTGAGGGGGGAATAAAGAAGGCGACACAGACATCGCCAACAACAGCAAAACCGTGCGGAAGGCGAGGAATAGGAGGAAACGTGAACATTACGTGCTCTCTTCTGTTACTCCTGACCCTTTAGCCTATATATATATATATTTGTGCTTGTTTGTGCTGCGCGGCACCTACTCATAGAATGTCCCAACCACCGAGCGATCCGTACAGACTGCGCCGTCGGCCTCGTGCACCATCCGCTGGGCTGCCGCCGGGCAGTGCCACAAGTAGCGCGCGGCCATCCTCGCGACCACGCACCGAGTCCGTAGAGTACGGGCCGTCCCTCTCTCCCACCATCTCACCTCCCGCACTCTCCATGCGTGAGCGCTGCGCCAACACACCGCCTCCTACCAGCTGGCAGATTCCGTCCTGCAGTCGCTGCCTCGTCTGCGGCCGTCTTGGCTGCGAGGCGTGCAGTGTGAAGGTGGATCCCGAAGCAACGCGACAGAAGCTAGACAGCCTGCGCCTCAACACGCCGTACGAACGTGCGAAGCTGGCACGCAGCACCGATGAGCTGCTCAGCGACGAGTGCCGTCAACGACAGCGGCTGACAAGTCGGTGGGAGTCGTGGCTTGAGGGCCTTCGCACAACGGAGCTGATGGACCGCCACCTAGTCCGTGTCGTCCTCCAGGAGGCGCAATACCGGCAACAGCTGCGCGCGTCTGAGCAAGCGCTACGAAATGCCTGTGCTTGCGCGGCCGACCAGCACGCCGTTGCACTGGCTCTCCAGTCTAGCGAGGCAGCCGCGCGCCAGGCCACAGCGGCGCGCGAGAGAGAGCACTTCGCTGCTCTGTTGTGGCAGTGCGCACACGCCGCGCAGGTGGTGCAGCTTCTGCAGCGCGAGGCCACAACGCGGGAGGCGCTGCGCTACAACGCGTCCTCGCAGTGGCATCGACTACAGACGGGCGAGGTCGAGGGCCGCAGCCTCATCGCTCAGAACATGGCGGCACGTCTGCGCTTCTGCGATGGCTTCGTGGAGAGCCGCGATGGTGTCTTGCGGGAGTGGTCCGCCGGCGTGGAAAGCCTCTCGGTGGCCGCCGCCGCACACAGAGAGCTCATCGCACAGCACGCTCAGCAGCGGTGTGCGTTTCTGCGAGCCGCTGAGCAGGGCAAGCGCGACCTTGCCGCCGAGGAGGTCGCGACACGCATGCGTGTGCGAGAGGAGATGTCGGAGGAGGCGGACTACCTGGTCGAGTGCCATCGCATCTTCGCACGTCAGCGCGCCACGCTGTTCAAGGCGGAGGCGTCGCAGCGCCGCGACATCTGCGAGGAGGCCGAGCGCGGCTACCACGTTCTGTTCGTGCACATGCAGGAGGACGAAGACGAGGCACACGCTGCGGAGTCTCAAAAAGCCGACCACCGCCAATCCGCGCTCCTCTTCGCGCTGGATGCGTTGTGCACCATCCAGCACGAAGAGCACGTGGCCCGGGAGGCACTGCTGCAGAAGCAGCGCAGCGATGCGGCCGGCCGACTTGCGTGGATGGCGGAGAAGGCCGCCGCCAGGGACGCGCTTTGGGCGGTGTGCGCGCATGAGAAGACGCAGGTGATGGCAGCCACGGAGGCCGCTGCTCGCGCGCAGCTTGCTAAAGCAATGGCGTCGGGTGAGGTGGACATCGCGCAGCGTGCGGCCGCGATGCGACACGCGCGGGAGGAAGCATGCCGCACGGCGCTGACAGCTATGGAGTCCATCGCAGCAGATGAGCGCGAGACACGCTTCCACCTTCTCTCGCACATGGCCGCCCAGGAGGAGGGCGTGCTTCGGTGGTGCGAGGAGAAGCGAGCCAACCGCGCGGCCTTCACGGAAAAAGAGGAGGCGCAACGCAGTTTCGTTGTTCAGCAGGAGGCTGTGTGCAGACAGGCGGTGTGCAGCAGCTTCGTCGACACACGAAGGGCACTCGAAGGTCGTGTGGTGCAGCACCGCCAAGAGCGTGCAAAGGCGCTGTCTTCCGCGCTGGACACCCTTGCTAGCATCGCTCAGGAGGAGACCATCGAGTGGGCGTACGTGTGCCGGCACGCCGTCGAGGACCAGCAGCGCGCTGTCGACATGTATCACTACCGATGCCAGATGGATCTGCTGCACTCAGAGACGCAGCACCGCGCGTTGCTGGCCCAAGACGAGCTGGCAGCGCGGACGGAAGTGCGCACGAAAATGTCGCTGTCGGCACGCTATGTTGCTGAAGCCGCCAAGGCTGCGTTCCGCGTGCAGCTCTGCGCCGTTGCCACCGCCGAGGAAGGCGCGCGGCAGTGTCTGTGCGAGTCCGTTGGAGAGTGGTACGACTACGTTGCCGCCCAGCAGCGCGAGGAGGAGCTGCGTCTCATCCTGGAGCTGGAGCAGCGCATTTGCGACGAACTTCGCGCGCGTCAGACGTACATGACCGAGGACGCACGTCTCTACACCGAGGAGGAGCCGCTGGCGTTGCGGACTTCGGGTGGCGGCGGCACCGATGTGATGTTGTGTGGCTCCTATGGCGATGGCAGCGGAAGTGGGATGGCTGGCTGCGAAGGAGGGGGCATGCACGACGTGCGCAGAGCCCTAGTGATGGAGACGCTCGGCAACCCAAACTGCTCTGCTGCTCTTCCGGCCGCCGCGGTGGACTTCTTGGTGGCCGTCATCGACCGCGCTGGTCGCCGCCGGGACAGCGCACAGGAGGCGTTCGCAGCTGCGGAGCGGCAGGCGCGGGATGCGTCGAAGAAGCTGCATCAGTGCGAGCGCCTGTTCGCTGCCGAGAAGGAGAAGAAGGAGATGTACGATGTCTCATCGAGACGGGAGACCGAAGAGCGTGAGCGCCGTGTGCACGGAGAGTCGCTCGACAAGGCTCGCAGCCAACAGAGCATTGCTGCTGAGAAGCGGCGTTTGGCTGAGGTGCAGGCGGAGCTGCAGGAACAGCAAAGAGTGCTGGATGGCCTGAAGAGCAGCATCAACAAGCAGTTCCATCGGTGAGAGAAAAGGTCACCCTTCTTCTTTTCTTTTTGTGTGTGAATCAGATCTTTCTTTTTTTTTGTTTTGTTCGGAAGTGTCGCGGCGTGTTTAACGCTCTCCCCCGCTGTGTTTAGAGAGAGGAGAACTCGGCACTCGCCGTTTGGTAGTTGCCGGCACGCATCACACCCACAAGTACTTGCTAGATGACTAGATTCTCTTTTTTTTGTTTCTCCCGTTTTAGATGCTCACTTTTTTTTTTTTTCTCTCCGATCTCTAGCTTCTGTGCTTTCTCACTACTTTTTTTTGAATAGAAAACAAAGAAAACAAACGAGGTTGTGTTGATGTGAAGCAATGACTTGTCGATTGCTGTCGTCAAACCAGCGTGCACCACCCTGGATGAACGAGTGAGCGCTTTTCATTCGATGTGCCCAAAGCAGCAAATCGATATCTGTCACTCCGAACAGTAAGTATACACTAGAGGTTGGTGGTGTATTGGAAAAGAAGAAATAGATTGAAACAGTGCTGCCTTATCTCTTTATTTTCGTTGACCTCTCATGCAGCTCCGACAAAGCATTTCGCACCTTCTCCTCCCATAAAAATATATTTGCAAGTTTTTTTCTTTACCCACTGTCGCTCGCAGTAGAATACATTGGCTTTGTACAGCTTGGCACCCCCCATACACACACACACACACACACACCTTTTCACCAGATTTGCATTCATCATTCTTCAAGGTGCAACGATGACATCGAAGCTGGATATTGTGGTTCTCGGCGCCACCGGCTTTACCGGGCGTCTCACCTGCCGCTATCTGCTGCGCAAGCCAGAGCTGAAGGGACGCTGGGGCATGGCCGGCCGCAGCCAGGCCAAACTCGACGCCCTGAAGAGCGAGATCGGCGCGGACGTGCCGTCCTTCATCGCCGACGCCACAAAGCCCGACACCTTGGACGCCGTGTGCGCCAAGGCGACGTGCGTGATTGCGTGTGCCGGCCCCTTCACCAATGTGGGCATGCCCGTTGTGGAGGCCTGCATGCGCAACGGCACACACTACGTCGACTCCACCGGTGAGTTCAACTTTGTCCGTCAGGTGATTGAGCGGTTTTACGATGAGGCGGTGGAGAAGAAGATTGCGCTGGTGCCGTGCTGCGGCTTCGACTGCGTTCCCGCGGACATCGGCAACTTCGTGGTGCACCGCGAGGCAGGCGAGGAGGTGACAGCGGTGCGGGGCTACTTTGATGTCGCTCTGGCAGGCGTCTCCAACGGCACGGCCAACTCCATCTCGTGCGTGCTGGACAACATGACCAAGAAGGACCTCAGCCCGCTTTCGCTGGTGCAGAAGGGCGCGGTGCAGCCCACGGCGGTGCCGATGCGCAAGGGCATCTGGTTCGAGAACGGCCGCTTCACCGGCTTCACCCTCACCGCCTCAGGAGACGAGCGAATTGTGCGGCGCAGCAACAGCCTTCTGCGCAGCTCTGCGGTGTACGTGCAGGCCACGCAGGGACCCTTCCTGACTGTTCTGGCCTCCACGTTGGTCTTCTACGCGGTGGGTATTGTCATGCTGATTGCCCCGCTGCGTCGCTGGCTTATGAACCGTCATTACACCGGCACCGGTATTGGCCCGACCGACCTCGCCATGGGCAGCTCCAACTTCCACTGCAGCTTTGTTGGAGAGACGATGTCGGGGAAGAAGGTGGAGACGACGCTGAGCGCCAAGGAGGACTGCTACACCGCGACGGCGATCTTTCTGGGCGAGAGTGCGTTGAGTGTGTTGACGCTGGCGCGGAAGAACGAGCTGAAGGGCGGCGTGCTGACCCCTGCTGCCGCCTTCGGTGACGAGCTGGTGCACCGCCTGCGGGACTCTAGCATTAGAATTGAGACCACCGTCATTGGTGGATCCTCTTCCGCCAAAAAAGCGCAGTAGAGGTGACAGCGTGAGTGGAGGAGTGGCTGGCACAACTGAGAATTCTGCACGGTTGCATCGGCTGCTTGGCCTCTTTTTTTTTTTTTTTTTGCTTCTCTCAGTGGAAAAGAGATGAGCCCTCTGTTGCTCTCTTTTTGCGCTCTCGCACCATCGCACAGGTTGAACCCTAGACGTGGTGTGCTATTGCTCTTATTATTACTGTTTTCACTATAATTACCAACAAAAAGGTCACCCGCGTTTATATGCCTTGGCGCTGAGGGAAGAACTCTACGTGCGTGTCTGCTTGTTTTGCAGTACAAAGCTTCCTGTCGTGATCCCCCGACTAAAATACATACCCACTTATCTTCAGCACTCTAAAAAAATAATAATAAAATGGATCGCTAGCACAAGAGCAAAAAAGCGGGCAAAACATCCTTGATTTCTTCCCTCTCTATATTTACTATTCTTCCTTTTGGTGTTTTGATTTCTAGTGTCAAATCGAACGTTGTCCGTTGACTCCACCATCGCAGACATCGTTGAAAGAGGTCTTGTGCTCAAAACAAAACAAAAAACCACTCGGTTGTTAAGCTTTTTGATTCGTGACGCGATGGTCATCCCGCCTCTCTGCTTTCCGTCACAAGGCCGTCTTTCAAGCAACCTGTCGAATTCCTTTCTTTTCTGGTTGTTCCTACTCAAAGCAATCTTCTTCCTTTTTTTTTATTTATTTGCAGGGTCGCGTGTGTGTGATGAGTGCGTCTGACAATAGAAAGAAATACCGCCGCTGTCCCCCCTCACCTTCCATCCGGCTTGCAATGCGGGCATCGTCTTGTCCTTCTCACTCCTCCTTCTCGCCTCTTCTCTTTTTTTTTTTTTGCGATGATCAATCACAAAATACACACAGCGTTCGCTTTGCTTGTCATTACCACTTGTAGGGTCAACGAAAGTCTGAAGGAAGCAAATGGTTCGCTACGCAGGCCTAACCCGGTACACGGTGGCGTATGCGCTCGTCATTTACGTGTTGTTAGCGGTGGCCGGCTCCGCAGAGGACCCAGCAGGCCGCACCCCGCGCACCACCGCCTTGGTGTGCTGTGAGCGCTCCGAGGAGGCGTGGACAATTTTGAATTCGTGGCAGCGGAGCTGTGCCAAGGCAGCAACGCGCAACACGCTCACGGCGGACAAGTACGCGAGGATGTTGTCGTTGCAGTCGCGCTCAACGGTTCCGGCGTCTGTTGTCCCCGCTGTATGCGATGGCGCGGCGCTGAGTCGGGATGCCGTCGCCGCGTTCGTCCGCCACGCTCTCTGCACCTCCCTCCCGCGCACCCACACCGATCTCGCGCGCAGCGTGTTCAGCCCGTTGATGGACGAGGCCCCGTCGCTGGAGGACGAGCTGACCGATGACCTCGAGTCCGCTTGCCATGATCTGCAGGAGAGGTGGTTGACGAACACGGAGGCGTGGCAGACGCAGCTGCGCACGCAAACGGCATTGGCAGCGGCACAGGCAGCCCTCTGCGCAATTCCGTGCCGGTGGCGACTAGACGCCTTTGACGGCGCCACATATGATTTGTGAGGTGAGCTTGCTGCTGAACTCCTGTTATTGCTGTTTTTTTTTTTCGGTGGCGGCGATGCGGGCATCATATAGTGATGTGTCTGTTGCACATAGACACACACACACTTCTCCCCACCTTTGATTTCATCTATCTGCTTCGTATTTAATGTCCGGTACACCCTTGAAACATACAAAAAAGAACATCCAAGATAAAGCCTTTCGCAACCTGCCAAACATCTTGACTCACGAGCCTTTGCGTGCCTCCGTTGAACAAGCGCTGTAGATATCCCAAGCAAAAAAATTAAAAAGAAACAAAAGATCTTCACTCTTTTCCTTTTCTCTCTCCCCTTTACATTTTTTGCGCACTCCTCGACCAGGCTTTAGTATAAACAGTAATCCGCACCTGTCGATCTCTACCTCTGCGATGAGCGACGCGGAGTCAGTGCGGTACGACCGCCAAATTCGACTGTGGGGCAAGTCCACGCAGCAGCAGCTAATGCACACCAACATCATTGTGGACGGCGTCGCGGGCGTCGCGGCCGAGGCGGCAAAGAACCTCGTGCTGGCGGGTGTGCGTGGCATTGCCGTGTTGGACGCGGCTGCGGTGGGCGAGGCAGATGCTAAAGAGAACTACTTGATGCAGGGCGAGCCAGGCGACACACGAGCCGCCCGTGCGCTGCGCTCGCTGCACCGCCTCAACCCATTCGTGCGCGTCTGCGGCAGTCCGTCCGAGCTAGGGCCAGGAGGCGCGGTGGTCCACGTAGTGGCCATCGCCTCTGAAGAAGAAGGCACGGCGTGTGTGACGGCGTCGGCTGCGGCTGCCTCGCCGCCGGACTTGCTGGTGCTGCACGCCACGCTGGGCGGCGTGGTCATCGCGTTTGTGCTCTACAGCAAGCTTGCCGCATCGTGCAGTCTTGCGGAGCAGTGGCGACGTCTCGTATTGGACCCTGCGCTGCTGGCAGAGAAGCCGGCGGCCTACCAAAGGCTTGTCCTGTCTTTGCACCTGCACAACGCCGATGTGTGCAGCCTGACCTTCGCCGCGGCAGCCGCCAAGGCCTACGCGCTGATCGACGCCATGCACCTGCAGCAGCTGTCCGCCAAGGACGTGGAGGAGTCGCTCAACGTTTCGACGCAGGCGGCGAGTTGCGTGTGCGCCACCGTCGCCGGCGCGTGTGTCGCCCAACACCTCATTCGCCAGATCGGCTCGCTGCAGGAGGAGCACGGTGACGCGCAGTCCTATCGTTGGCTTTTGTGCATCACCGACGACGAGGTGGAGTGTCTCGTTGGCATGTGAGAAAGAACAAGAACGTTTTTTCGTGGTTTTTTTTTTTGCTTGCTTGCTGATGTTGTTAATGATGCCGTGACTCTGCAAATCCCCTTCGTAGTTCCACCAAATATCGCAAAGAATGGCACACGCCACAATAAGCGCAGGAATTTAACAGCGCACGTGTCCTGGACCGCGTCTCCTGATTTGGCTTCGAAAAAATGCCATGCGCATTCGCCCTCCTTTTGTTTCCAAGGCCAATCCTCCTCCCTCTTCCGTCTCCGAATCTTTCCTGCGCTCGCTCTCTTTTCGCTGCCCAGCTTCTCTTTGGGGCGGAGGGGGGGGTCGCCCCAGCCCCATTCGAGCCCTGCCCCACGCCGGAGGGCCAAGCGCCAAAGAGCCATGACCGCGCAAAGCAGGCGACGACGACACCACCGTAGAGACAAAGCGGAGGGAAGAGAAGACGAGAAGTCTGGGCAAAGAGACGAGGGCGACACACATCATGCGCGTTTCATTTTCGAGGTGGGGGGCGGGAAAGGCGCTCATTCTACTTGCTTTCTGCTTTGGGCTTTTGCTGAAATGTGCAAAAAAAAAAAAAAAATGCGGCAAACAAGGCCACATAAAAAGAGCCTGGCGTGGGTTGTTCTCTTTTCAATGGCGCTATGACTGTAAGTTGTCCTGGTACATGTTATTTTGGTTGTCGATGTGGCTACTTTTTAGGGGAAAAATGTGCGAGCGCAGTGGGTGCGCACATCGGCTCGTCACAGCAACAGCCGCCGCGTGCAAGCACCGCACAAACAGCTGGACACACAAACACACACACACACACGTACGTACAGCTCCGTGAAGGAGTACACAAACCAACAAGCACTATTCACAGACAATCATCACCAAATAGAGTGAGCAATACAGCAATTAACCGCTTCACTCGTTTCATCTATCCACTCAAATCCAAAGGGGAGAGGAGAAAATGGGCTGCTCTCCTCGACCCTATTGTCCCATTAGAAGTCACAGCGCAACCATTTTCTAAAGCATCATCGAACAGATCAAAGAGGACAAGGTGAGGGAAAGGGGGGGGGGGGGGAGAGATACAAAGAACACATGTGACGCTTTAACACAAACTCAACCAAATGGGACAGGCGCGATGGCCTCCTTGATTTCCTCGGTCTGTACTGGGTGCCGTCCGTACTTGAAAAGGAGAATTACTTGCCCGACACACGCAAGCCAGCAGAGAACGTTGGGGTAGATGATGAAAGGATCGCCCCGCATCAGCCCCGCAATCGTCCAGAAAAGCGTGTTGAAAAACGCGAAGGTCACCATGGCAGGGGCGAGAACCTCTGCGTTCTTGGTCGTCACAATGTGTTTGAACATAGCCAGCGGCGCGCTGAGCATCACAAGGGCAGCGATACTGCCCTCATAGCCCGTCATCGTCTTCGCCAGCTCGGGCTTGCCGGAGAGGACGAACAAGATGCTCAGCAGGAGATGAATGACGCACAGCATGAAGAAGAAGACGTACGTCACTACGCTTCGGGAGTATGTAGTGGATTCTAGCTTTCGCCCCGCCTTCTCCTCCCGCCGCGCAACGGTGAGGAAGGTCAGGCTGCAGTACGTGGACACCGCATTGCCAAGAATGTTCGCCACGAGTAGCGGGTACGAAGTCGTGAACGTCCCGTACGACGCCCACGTCACAGCGCTGTACATCTGTGCGCCGTAAAACGTGATCGTCGACGCCCCCACGGTGCCCGCCTGCTCCACACGACGGATCGTGAACACCGGCGAGGCATTCATCAAAACAGAGAAGGCACCCGCAGAGTACGTGAGCACGCTGTAGATGATATCTGCCGTGGACATGGCGAAGAAAAGAAGAAAAGTGCTACAATGATCTGTGTACGGATTTCTTTGTTTGCTGTTCTTGTTTATTTAATTATTTGTACTTTAAAGAAGCTTAGTATTACTATATATAGTGGCAGTCTACGCAATGAAGGGTCGGAATAGAAAGCAACGAGGGGTTGAGAGGATGGTGCTCACGATCGCCGCCTCTGACCGCTAAATCAAGAGAAAAAGTATTAATTGAAAAGACGAGCGAAAGACAACTGAAGATTCCGATAGGAAAAAAAGGAAAATAAATCTCCGAGTCAGACACGAACTCAGCCTCGTTGAAACGAAGAGCGTCGTAGGGCTGAGGGAAATGTAGTATGGGAATGCGTTTCAAGTTTTGAAAGTCAAGAAGTCTGCTTCTTCTTTTTTTTAGATCCGTTTCAGCGTGACTCAGCACAGCACTGTCGATGAAAGGAACGAAACAGCAATGTTGATGCGCCGAGGACATGAACAGTGCAAGAGAAAGGATAGGGGGAACAGAAGAGTCGATGAACATGAAAAGAGACGAGAAAGTGCTGAAGAGACCCTTGCTTGACGTGCGGAAGCGACGCAAACTCGATCTTCAGAAAACCCGCAAGCATAGCGAAGAGAAACATACAGAGAAAAACGTCAAGGACAAGGAACACCGCGCATATGTGAACACCAAAGCTCTTCGTTAAGCGCAACGAGATAGAGCAACTGTTTTGCTTTCTCTTTCTCGCTACTCCTCAGAGTGCGAAGAAACTCTGATGCGCACACAGATCGACACATATGCACTTTCAACGTGCCGTTAACACGAAAGCTCAACCTTGTTGCAGTACTCCCATTCTCACTTTTCCCTTGTAAACAACAAAAAGTTTTCTTTGCTCTTGTGGAATTAGAGAAAAATTCAAAAAGCCAACTGCACCTTCCGAGTCTGTGAAAAACATGCGACGAATAAGAAAATAAAAAGAGAAGACCATCTTTAACGGAGTCTCGGTGGACTGCGCGAAGGGCTGATTTTCCAGCCGTAACACGAGTTGTATGCACGCCTTAGGGACCGGTAAGCAGGTTTAGTTGCTCTTGTTCGTCTCCAGAGAGCTGGACCACCTCCTTACTCACGCTGCGCGCCAGCTTCGAAAGCTGCGTTCGCGCCTCCACATGGAAAACGAGTCGATGAGCGAGTGTGTCGAGCACCGCGCGCGCCACCGTTGCTTCCAGTTGCCCCTGCGCGTTCAGCTCCACAGAGCGAGACGCAATCGCGTTCAGCAGCGGCCGGTGCATTAACTGCGCGCTTTGGATAAGGCCGCACAGCTTGGTAAGGTCCTCTGCGTTTAGCTCACTCTGGCGCTGCACAACGTGATCGGCTAACGCCATCATATCTGCGTTGCCGGACACCTTGCAGTCCATCATCCACAGCGAGGCCAGCACATCCACAGCGGTGGACGCCGACGGCAGCGAGGAGATGTTTGCGACGATTCGACTCGCCAACGCGGTGGCCATCTTCGGGTGCCGCTGCTCGAGCGAGCCGAAGGCGTGCAGAAGCTCGCACTGCGCCTGCAACGGGAGCTCGTCCGCCTTGCGAGCAACCGCCTCGCCCAGCTTCCAGTAGAAGGGCGAGTTAAGCAGGCACATGCGACTGACACCGCGCAGCGCCAGTAGCAGATCTGGCGCCGCCAAGTCATCGACGTGCCTGACAAACATTTCGCAGAAAGAATTGATCATCTTCTGATCTACAAACTTGACACTGCCAAAGGCAAAGAGAAGAAAGCTGATGCTCTGAAAGTCAAGCGTGAAGCGCACAAAGCGCTTGTTGAGCTGCTTCGCAAACACGCTATACAGGTTCCGCTTTGTGCTTTGCAGCTTCGCGAAGCCGTGAAGGAGGGAAGCGATATCGCGGCCACTAGTGAAGAGCTCGACGTTGTCCACCACGTAGTCCGACAGTGCCTCGGCCATGATCTGGTGGGACAGCCGCTGACCGGCGCCGCGCATCTCGCCGAGACCAAAGACACACCGACTGAGCTGTCGAGGTGTGAGTCGGTCGACGACAAGCGGAAGCGTCTCCACAAGGCCATTCGACAGCGCTTCATCGAACAATGGACCCGAAGCGGACGCGCAGAGAGATGTGAAGACGTCGGGAGGCAGCCCTCGCATGCACGTCGTCAGCTGCACGGTGATGTTCTTCGAGATGGAGACTTGACTCTGCACAGAAGACAGCACGCGGTGCGCTGCGCAGACAAGGCGAGCTGTGGTGACGGTAGAGAGGGTGGTGGCAACGGGCAGCACGGCTTCGACGCAGTATGCAGCGACCTCAGCGTCTACGAGTGTCACACGAGAAACGACGTCCACGACAGCCGCAGCCACGTTTGCGGTCAGGTTCTCCGACAGCCGGCGCGACTGCTGGATGTGATGCAGCACCCGGTGCGGCAAGGTAAGCATCGCGGCGTACGAAGACGTGACGTTGCCGCGATCCAGTGCAAAAAGGGCTGACGCTACAAGCAGCTCCACGGGCACTGCATCCCAGTCCTTTGACAGAGTCACTGCCTGCAACTCCTTGGCTATCACCTCGGCGAGTTGCGGCGATGCGTACGTCGACTCGAGCGCGACCAGGCGCAGGAAAGACGCAAGCCGCGCGTCGTCCGCCGCTGCCGAAGCGAGCGACTGAAAGCTAGTCGACAGCGCAGCAGCGAGCACGTCCAGAAGCCGCTCCGCCATCACATCGCCGAACTGAAGTGCCTCTAGCACTTCGAAGCACTTAGACACCTTTAGCGAATCGAAGGACGCAGCAGCAGCAGCCGTCGCTGTGCTCGCCGTGACAGACGACTGCAGCTGTGTGGCGAGGCGGTCGCACGCCACTCGCACCATGTCCTGGCCGTCGGGAATCTTCCCGATGCCTCGCACCACACACAGCAGCGACTCCCACGGCATTGCGTCAAGGTGCAGATAGAGCTGCGCGAGCGCCAACTCCGTCAGCTGCGCCTCCAGAGCAGTCGTCTCCGCCGGCGTGGTGGACCATCGCGTGTGCGGCTCGGCGAGAACGCTGGCGAGATCGACAAGCGACTCCACCGACGCCGCAGCAACGCACTGCTGAAGGTGCGCCGCGTTTTTCAAGCACGTGTCCACGACTGTTCGCAACGCCCCAGCGCGGTCGCGACGCGCAGCACGCAGAAGCGCAACGATGCCGTTTACAGTGAGCATTCCAGCCGCGTCGGCGAGGACTACAATAAGATTCGATGGGATGTCGCGCGAGGAAGCAAAGACGAAGATGGCCCGGGCGGTATCATCAGCCCCGAAGGAGTTGATGTCGTCGCCGATGAGAAAGAGGTCCTTGTCTGAGATCGCTGCCCCGGCGAGTGCGTTCTGGTAGCCCCTCTCAACAGCGGAGACGTGCTGCAGCGCCTCGCTGGGTGCAGAGGAAGAGGAGGCTGCCTTGCTGCTGCTGTCGCACCCCGCGGCCGCTTTCTCTGCCGCTGCGTCGCGTTCACGCAGCATCGACAGCGTCCGCGGAAAGCGCTGCGCTTGTGCGTAGACGTGGCTCTCGTAGGTCAGCGCTGTCGTCGACGTAGTAGCCCTCAGGCGCTTCAGCAACACCGCATCGAGGGTCTCTGTTGTCACTGGGTCGTAGATGCCAAACACCCTCGCCTCCTCGAGCGCCACGGAGAGTGCATCGTCGGCTACGTGCGCCGTGGCATCGTCGCCAGCCGCACTCCCCGCCTCCTCCTCCTCCTCCAGAAGGCGCCGGACGGTCCTCAAGACGTCGTGTTTTGCCTTCTGCTTCTGTGTCTTTGCAGGGTGCGAAGCGTCCGTCAGAGAGGCCGGAGAGAAGGACGCTAAAAGGTCCTCACGCTCTTGTGCCCAGCCTGTGTAGGTCGCTGACCACGCCGATGACAGCGGGAGGGGCAGCTCAGCAGCGCACTTGTCCAGCACCTCCTTCCCGGGCGAGGGACCAGCAGAGGACAGCGACAGAGGTTTGCACAGCCGCTGCATCAGGGACACGCCCCTGTCCTTTCCGAGGTAGGCGCAAACCACCGCGACAAGCTCTTCGGCGGCCGCACTCGACAAGGTCGCGCCGTTGCAAGCCAGTGCTTCAACGTGTTGCGTAATCAATACGTAAAGGGTAGCGTTGAAGAACTCCTGAGCATCCATGGCAAGTGCGGCCACCGCTAACACATCAGCAAGTCGAGCACGGCCGCCCCGCTGCAACGCCGCTGCGGGTACAGGTGCTGTGGCGGTGGGAAGACTGTGGTTCTTCACGTGCCGGTACAGGCCTTGCACCAATGCGTCCACCACGAAAGTAGACGAGGCCGAAGTGGACCGCTGTAGCGCTCTGGCGCCGTGTGCGATCATGCGCACCTCCTGCGGTGCGCAGTGCGGGATGACGCGCAGGCTGCGACGCGCCAGTGGCTCAGCCGAGAAGGTTGACGAGCTCGCGGAGGCATCCGTCAGGGTTGGGAGATCGAGTTTCAGTTGCGCCGCAGCAGCGAGGGCGAGGCAGAGCTCCTCCTTGGCGAGCCCCGAGGCCACAGCGGGCGTGGCGAGGCGCTGCACGAGCCGTGTCACCACCTGAGACATCGAAACGATGGACTGCTGCTGAAGTTATCGCTTTTTTTGTTTGTGTTGTCGTTGTCGTTTTGTGAAATGTTGCGCTGTTCGTCCAGTAGTCGTTTAGGGAAAGAACACAGCAGTGGTGTACTTTAGCGAACACTCTATTTTACGAGCTGAAGGGAAGAATCAAAGTACGTTTCATACAGAAGCAGGAAGAAGAAATATAGAGAGAGCGGAGGTAAGAGAGTAGTGAAGCAGTGAGCTGTAAATGAAAAAAAAAAAAACAAGAAAAAAGATGCGGGTCATGTACATCGACAATGCACATTTAACCGAAGAAGGGGGGAAAGGGTAAAAAGAGGCATGACACGTTGTCTTGACTCCTCGAAAGGCAACTGAGCACTACGATACAACAAGACGGCTGCACCAAGGGAGGTGTGTCAAGCCAAGCTGGCAGAGGCAATAGAGGCTCTTCCATGCAGCTTGCAAGGTCTCAACGTAGCCCGAACGCAAAGCAAAATGTCGAGAAAGTTAGACTGACGTTCTGCTTCTTGGAGCATAGCTCTCTTGTCTTTGCGAGATTACGCGCGATGATCAAAGTATACACACGGGAAAAATCAAACACAGAAAAATCGAGATGATCAGCATTTAGACGCCTCACATCTCCTCGTTACTTTTAAAGCGGTTTATACGATTAGGGCAATCCTGCTGTTCTCGGCAAACAACGCCAAACAACAGCTAGGATTAAAATAACAATAACAAGAGAGAAACTTTCAACACCTTCCCAAGGTGCTAGAAGCAGAGTTTCACTATACGCGCCACTCACACGCACCTCAACCATCTTCTTTCGCAGCGCATCATGTGCAATCCGCAATTGCAGAGATACGTACACGCACACACACACACGCACACAAACGCCCGAATAAGAATACATGACAGCGTGCAATAAACAAGAACACTTGGATAAACACGCCCACGCGCCAAGAAAGGTGCGTGTCTGCTTCCTTACTCCGGCTTTGACCGCTTCAGCTCCGGTTCCATTTCAACAGCGCTGGGAATCGTCGAAGACGACGGTGTGGGAGCCTTCTCCTCCACCTTCAGCTTCTCCTCCGCGTTGTCCTCCTCGATAACGTCGTAAGCTTCGTCGTCCGCAACTAACTCGCCACCCTCCTCCCCGTCGCGCATCAGACCTACCAAGCGGAAAATCAGCTTTGTGCGCATCACATCACCTTGCCGCTTGAGCTCGATCCCCACCACCACCTTGTCCAGCAGCCCAGGAACCTTGCTCAGCTGCTCCCGCGGAATGCGGCTCTCTTGGCCGTACTTGGGCACCAGCACAAAGACGTCGGAATCCGAGACACGCACCACGTACCCCTCCTCATCTGGGATCTTCCCGTTCTCGAAGTTGCGCAGGTAGAAGCCGGTGAAGAGGTTCTGGGAGTCGCGTCCGGCGCGCTGCGCCTGCTCGTGGCGGTAGTTGATGTTCTCCGCGATCTGCTCCATTTTTTCTGTGTCCATGTGCTGCTCACTCACGCTGGAGATACCGATGGCGGCGGCGAGCTGGCGGTGGACCACGACATCGGCATAACGACGAATAGGGGAGGTAAAGTGAGTGTAAATGGGCATGGCAAGGCCAAAATGGTAAAACTCGTCCTTTGGGATGCCACCGCTGGAGAAGTACTGCGCCTGACGCAGGCACCGCGTCGTCAGAATGCGAATCAGCTTGTTGAAGTACGGGTCGCTCGGGTCCTCGCAGCGATCGAGTGACTTGTTTAGCGTCAGCGAGGAGGTATCGTCGAGCTTGACGTGCAGCTTGCCATCCAGAGCCTCGTTGAGGGAATCAAACGCGCCTTCAGCCGGCCGTTCGTGTCGTCGCAGCAGCGTCCACTGCGGGTAGGACTCGTAGACCTTGGTGGCGGCTGCCGCGTTGGCGTACAGCATCCACTCCTCGATCATCGAATTCGCCTCAAAGGTTTGGTACACCTGCATGTCTGTCGGGTTCACGTGATCGTTGTCCACCTTGAATTTAAACTCCTGCGAGGCCAGAAAGAGCGCGCCGTCCTTCTCACGCTGCGCCTTGAAGTGCTTACTAAGTCGCATCAGCTGGCGAAGCGACACGGCAACGTCTGTGTTGTCTGCTGGGTCGTCTATCATGCGCTGGGCATCGCCGTAGTACAGCGCGCCGCGGGAGCGGATGATGGTCTTGCCGTACCAGTCTCGCACCACGTTGAGGTTCTCATCGAACTCCCACAGAATGGAGAAGGCGTAACGGTCCTCCGCCTCGACCAGCGAGCACAGATTCTCCGTCAGCAGCTGGGGAAGCATGTTGATGCGCCGGTCTACCAGGTACACACTCGTGCTGCGCTTGCCGGCCTCCTCGTCCATGGCCGTATTCTCGTGCAGAAAGTGGGTGACATCGGCGATGTGCACGCCCACCTCGAGGTGGTTGCCGTTAACTACGCGGCAGTGCAGCGCGTCATCGATATCGCGGCACCCAAGCGGATCGACGCTGACGACGCACAAGTCGCGCAGGTCAAGGCGCCGCGCCTCCTCTGCCTTAGTCACGGACCATTGCCCTTTAGGCAGGCAGTCGTACACCGCCTCACTGAAGTCGTAATGGGGGACGTCATTCTCCAGCAGAATGACGGTCGCCTCGGTGTCGCGGTCGCCGATCTTCCCCAGCACCTCGACGTAGTGCCCCACGGGGAAGCTGCTGTAGAGCGGCCAGTCGTCGATCACCACGCTGAGGCGTTTGTCCAGCAGGTCCTGCACGTGCCGGGTGGAGATGCGAATGCGAGGAATGCGGTTGTTTTTGGGCTGGAAGAGAATTGAGACACTTCCCGAGGTGTTCGGGTTGATCTTTTCCAGCTCCGTCTCGTCGAGGCTACCGCAGAAGGGGCGGCGGTTCGACGTGAGCAACCCAACAACTCTGCCGGTTGGACTGAAGCCCGCTATGATGGCTTCCTCCTCGCTGGTCGTGTCGGGCAGCGCAGAGGCCCCCTTCCTGCCCCGCCAGCCAGACACGGGCAGCAGCTGCACCGCAACGATATCGTCGTGGATGGCGCGGTTCATGTTGGCTCGGCCGGGGATGAGAATACGCTGGAAGGTGTGTCCCTCAAACTTACCGCGGATCTCGCCAAAGAAGCAGCTCGACTCGCTGACGCGCAGCTTCCCTTTGAAGAGACTGCCGTCATCGATCCCCGCGTTCATCACGGGCACGCTGAGGTACGCCGTGAAGAGCTGCCGCGTCGCCGGGGACTCCTTCATGCCCTCCGGCTCCTCGAACTGGATCTTCTCCAGCAGGTCCGAGTCGCTGGAGAGGGTGTGCCGGATGTATTCGCGCAGGGAGACGCAGCGCAGGTTGCTGACTTTCTGGGCTTCCTCCGAAGCGTCCATGGCCTGCTTAAATGCGCGGTCGTGGGAGACGACACTCACGCCGGATTCCGCGACGTCTGCCGTGCCTGGAAAGGCGGTGCTGAGGTGGCGCGCGTACCACTGGCCAGCGACACGGATGGCCCTGTCGTTAAAGTCGTTTGGCGACTCCTCCTTCTTGCGCATGCAGTGGGTCTGCTCGTGGCGGTCGTTGGCAAACACGTAGCACTGCTTTGATTCGTCGCCGAGGAGGCGCTGCAGACGGGCGTAGATGCCTTTGTTGCGGTTCTGAACCTCGCTCATTACCGTCGTGAGAAAGACGATGTTCTGCACTCGCGCGTCCTCCAGCGCGTTCATGTTGTGCAAGACGATGTTGGTGTCGGGGATGATGATCGCTGCGGTGGGCTTGATGCAGGCTGAACGCACGCCGGCAACGGCGGTCTTGGCACACACGGGGCAGTTTATCATACCGCAGCCAATGTCCTTGCGAGTGACGACGCCCCCGGTGTTCGTGATGCCCACATTGTTGCGGACATTGTGGATGGCGGCCCTTTTTTTGGTGAACATTACGGATTTTTTTTTTGTTTGCTCTACTGTTTTTTTTGACGGATTAGTTCGGGCGAAACTCCACGCGTGAACTATCAAAGTTGTTGCTCCTCAACGCACAAGAAAGGGTGTGAGAATCTGCAAGCGCAGCAGTCGAAGAAAGGGAACAACAAAGATCGTCTCTCCGAAACAGAAAAGCACCGCAGTGAGGTTCGGCGCAGCGAGCACTGTAAGCGCTTTGTAACACGCGATCTGCGGTAAATAGATATATAAAGAATCGCCGCGTTAATTCGACGGCACTTATGAAGGATAGTTACACGTTGTGCACTGGGAACAGAAAGACATTGCGGAGACACGTAAGGAAGGTGGTAAACAAAGAGTGTGTGATCCATATGAAATTATAATCAAAAGGGCCACAAGCAACGGCGCGAGTGCACGCGCAAAAAAGACCACAACATAAAACGTAAGCGATCGGTTCAAACCGCGACTGCAAGAGTGCAGTCTGCCTCAAATATGTGGCTACGGGAAGAAAAAAAAAAAGACGCATTTTTATTATTATTTAGTGGTGTTCGTGCGTTTATAGGAATCGTAGAAGGTGACATTCAAAATGTTACTTTTGTATTTTGTGAAGACTTTGCATTTAAACAATCAGGTTATAAAAGCAGAAGAAGCCACCAAAATCAGACACCGAACTCCAATCCCTTAGGCGACCAATAAGCGGGTGGTGTTAGGTCCTTGAATTGAAAAAAAAAAAGACTGCGCTTTCGCTCTATGAGTCGCTTGTGTCGGAGCCCTGCAGAAGCGCATGTTGCCTCTCCTGAACGGCTTCAACAAAATCAGCACAGCGCGTCAACAAGGCCTCCACCTCACCATCAGGTGCTGCTGACTGCGTGTCTGACATGGCATTCCACCCCGTTGTGAAGACCCGCAACGACTGTGGGGTGCACAGCGGGGCGGCACGGGTGTACAGCGGGGTGTCCGTCAGCGCACAGGTGGCCCACGACGTCACACCCACCTCCACCGATTTTGCCAGGAGGCGGGCCGTGCAGGACGACTCCTCGGGAAAGGCAAGCGAGACCGCAGCTGGGGACACGCCAACCGCCAGAGCCGTCTTCATGGCCGTCTCGAGCCACCGCGGTGTCAAGCCTTGAATCGCAGCCTCCCATATCACCGCCTCGCAGCCACCGTCTTGGCCAAGAAGCTGACTTGTGTAGTCGGACACTCGTATTGGGGGGACGTGGGTGCCCTCGTAGGCGCACGTGAGGGCGGAGCGCATCCACGCACGCCAGCGCGTCTGGCCGTCGACAGCGTCGAGCACTGCGGAGAGCGTCGAGGCGTAAAACACGTCGATGGGGACGCCGAAGTCCATTTGCGAAACCAGCGGACCCGCAGGGACCGGCACGCACAGGTCGGTGTAGCGGGAGCCGTAGGAGCTGCGTAGCAGACGCACGGCATCCTGTGCGGTGGTCCACGTCACCAGCCTGCGCTCACCCAGCGCGGCGTCCCAGGCAGGCCACGGCCACGAACGCTGCAGTTCGCTTCGTTGTTCTTCCATGTAGTGCACAAGGGACGATGGCACGAGCACCTCCGTCGCGTCAGCGAGTGTGAGGGCACCTGCGATGATATCCACCGCGAAGTCTGCCAGCGGTGGCGTCCAGTGCGGGTGTCCTCGCTGCTGCATTCGGTAGCGTAGCGCACAGGGTGCGCACTCGAGCACAGCCACCCGCTGGGCAGTCGCACCGAGGGGCACCATGGATGACGTCATCTCAGCTTATCGGTACGAGCACCCAACATACACACAGGGAAGTCTTCAACAAAAGTGCGACCTTTTCGTCCTTTTTTTTTTGGAATTGAACGCATGTTAGTTGATCTCAGAGAGCGACGAACGGAGAGAGAGAGAGAGACAGAGAGAGAGAAACGAAAGTAAGAGAGTTGCGCACCGAGCAATAGGAGGGGCTTGGATAAAGACTTCAAAAAAAAAAAATAGAGGAGGCGGTGTGGCACGATTGGTATGGCAAACACTTTTGAGGCTTCTTTAAAGCAACAGAGGCTTCTTTCTTCATCAGCAGAGAGCGCAACGCCTCTGTTCACAAAAAAGAGCCCAAACAAAAAAGATAAAAAACAGGCTCACCTAATTCCCACGTTCAGCCAACCCCACAAACACACGGAGAGGCGCTGTAGTGCTCCAACGTTCATAAAGTGTAAACCGCATTGAGTTGAGCTACATTATACCACTTTTTTGCCATCGATGAGGCTCATATTCTTTTTTGTTTTGTTTTGTCGAGCTCAGAAAGGGCAGGAATAAGAGTGAATTGTAAGGAACAAGCACACACACAAAATAAAACAGACAGAAAAAGAATGAGACCACCTCTATGTGTGCGCTTAATTTAATTAAAAAAAAACCCTCATTCCTTGCCGCAGTTGGGGAGTGCTTGCCAAGGGCAGACGTCGTCTCTCGCTCCTCCTCCTCTTCCTCCTTCAGAAAACAGCATTGCTTAAAACGCCACGTCTGTGGGAGAAAGAGAGGGAGGAGAGAAAGAGAACGCAGATCATTGTATGGTGGGTCTTGCACACAAACCAACATCGAAAGAAATTAAAAGGAGAAGATAAAGAAGGACAGCAAACACATGAGCGCCATGATAAGAGATCGGCCAACCGACCGCAACAACAAATACAGGAGAATTATTCGCTGCTCTATTCCTCGTGCGGCTTCTCTGGTTTAGGCGGGATGAGCTGAAAGCGTGGCTGCTTCCAGCACGCTTTTAAAAAGAAGGGCCACACAAGCAGCACAGTCCCATTTGCCACATCCAGTAGCAACTCCGAAGCCTCGCCTGCGTAGAGACTAACGCCTAAGCACACAGACGCCGTCAGACACGGAAGCGCCAGAATGCAGCGCCACCGCCAGCCGCATCCACGCACCTTGTCCACCACCGGTGCGACACACCACAACCCCAGCAGCGGCGAGAGGAGCCGAATGGCACTACAAACAAGGTGAAAGACATAGGGCAGATCGCACTCCCAATGATGACTCACGTTGGAGAGGTTGCAGCAGCTGAACAGCACCGAGCACTGTGTAAAGGCGGCAAACAGCGAGATGATGGCCAAGCCGACGCCCCACAGAGCCACAAAGTTGTGTGCCGCGCCGCCCAGCTTGTATGAAAGCCCCATCACATACGCTGCGCCAACGCCGTGCGGCACGCCCAGCGGCATGGCCACACGCATCACGAAGGAGACGCCGTTTTCACCGTAGCGACGTCCGAACACCTGCAGCTGGCGATCCGACGTGGGGAAGTCAAGCCGGTACGACTTGTGCAGCCCAGTGACAATGCGAAAGGCAAGTAGAGCGAGGTACAGGATGCCCAGCACGTTAACGTAAAACAGCCATGGCCGCCGCGCCGTACCTGACAAGTGCGAGCCATCTGACAGCACGTCGTCTGGGGTGTCGTCCAGCTCCTCCCACTTGTGCATGTTGGTGCGTCGACGGAATCCGCCGGTGGGGTAGTTGTCCTCGCCCTCTGCTAAGCCACGCACCCACTGCGCGGAGGGGGGCTTCGTCAGAAACACACGCTGCGTGTAGTCGTGCGTGCTCTGCGCCACTGTAACGGAGGTCTCGTCCTCGTGTGACCAACGTGGCTGTACCGCGTACGACGCCTTGGTCGAGGAGCCGTTGTAGCTGCCAGCCTCCGCCGCCGGAGACGCGCGCGAGTCGGACTGTTCCGCCTCCATCTTCCTTTTTTTTTTCGTTTCTTTTCTCGTCTTTGACACTTCCGCTCGCTGGATTGGACTTCTTGCTGCTGACGATAGAGCAGCACAGCCGTGGGAGCGCTACAAAATTGAGAGCTGAGGAAAGAGTTGGACAGGTGAGCCGCTTGCGTTCTACTTCGACAGCTCACAAGCGCAGTCAAGAAAGAAAAAAGAAATTGTAGGATGTACGCTAGGAGTTGCAAAGGCGCTAAATTGATGAAGGCCTTTAAACGCTGAACAGCCAACGCCGTTCGACAGCAGAAAAAAAAACGAAAACGCACCAAAAAGACAAACAAATAAATCAGGCGCGATATAGTTGGGTTGTAAAGGACAAAACGATAAACCTTTCTTTTTTCTTCTTTCTCGTCTGATGCCTGTCGGAGTCAAACAACAGGAAATGCACTAGAACGCGATTTCCTCTTTTCGTGTTGCTCAGATAGGTTCAATCGGTAACGATCTCACTGCAAAGCGAGGGGGTGAAGAGGAGTTGGAATATGAAACCTGTGAGCGTAGGAAGTGGCAAGAAGGAAGAGAATGGAAGTTTATTTGCAGTTTTAAGAAAACAGACGCAATGATGCCATCCTAAAAGAGAAGAGCTATATATATTAGTGCCTGGCATACGTCATGCTCACTCAGCGACGAACAAACATGACTGAAAGAAGGAGACAGGCTCCGACATCGGTCATAAAGGTACACAACAGAAACATCGGGCTGCGGTGTATTTTCAATAAATCTTGCTCGACCTTCTCCTTGATCGCAAAGGCTTACTGAGCGTTTCACGCTTCGCTCAGTCTCTGCTGGTTTCGCCCAAGAGAGGAAATTGTTTGTGATGGAAAAAAGTAGAAGTCATTATTTATATATTTTTCCAGCTTTATAACCTTCTTAGCGATGCGTTACACGAGTAGAAAAAACAAACAGCGAGAAGAAAAAAAAAAGTTAGCTGTCAAGTTATGATGACTCTTTTACACGAGAAAAAAGTAAAATAATCTCTTTACGTTTCCCTTTCCTAGCGGAGAAGAACGGGAAAGAAAGAGAGAAAAGCGATCGTCTGGAGCGTAGAGACGGAGGCTTTCCTTCACCACTAGTATTACTTATTCCATGCGGCGATGAGGACCACGAGAGCCGCGGAAGCCGCCACGGCCACCGCCGCGTCCACCGCCACGTCCACGAAAGCCACCACGAAAGTCGCCTCGGCCTCCTCCGCCACGGCCAACACCGCCGCCCCCACGCCCGAACTCTTCACGCTGACGCTTGCGGGCAATGCGGACGGCCTCGGGATCGTGACGGAAGCTGCAACGCACACCCTTGTCGCACTGCCCGGTGCGCAGAAAGGAGCGACAGACGGGAATCTCTTCAGGAGTGCAGTGCCAGTAGGGGCACTCCTCCCCAAGCTGGCAGCGGCCATTCAGGAAGCGCCGGCACGGCACCTTGGCCAGACGCTCCTGCTCCTCCGGTTCCATGTCACTGCGCTTCCGCACCGGCGGCTTCTCGCGTGGCTCGTGCGATTTACGCGAGCGGAAGCTGCTCCGAATCATCTCTTTATCCTCCTCCGTGACCAGTGGGTAGAGGTGCAGGTCCGACGCGTGCACAACGAGAAAGACGGGGAACTCGTTGACAAAGAACAAACGGCGCATGCTTTCGTTGAGCGTCTCGTAGGGCGAGAGCTGGAAGTACTTCGCCTCGGTGCCTAAGCGCTCCGCCTTGGAGAGAATCACGTAGCGCTCCCGCTGGAGAAAGGACTCTACGAAGGCCTGCTGCGCAGCCTCTTCCGGCGAAACCGGTTCGATGGGCGGCATTGCGGGCGCCTCCTCGTACGCGAAGAGAGCGACCGGCTCGGGTGTCGGCTCTCGTGCAACCTCCACGACAGCCTCGTCCTTGTCGTCTGCCCTCTCCTCCGCCTCCATCGGCGCTGCGCTGCCCTCAACTGCTGGTGTGGCCGCTGCGTTTGGAGGCGAAACCGCCGCGTCCGCGTCATTACCGCAGTTCGTCTCCGTTGCTGATGAGGCTGGAGGTTCCGCACCCTCTGTCCGCTGCTCAGCACCGTCGCCAGCCTCCGCTGCTGCACTCTCCGCGGTCGGCGACGCCTCACTCTTCTCTGTCGTGCTGCCGACGTACTTGGAGGCGCGGTTGTACTGCCGGTTAATGTGGTAGCAAAGCAGCGATGGATTCGTGGCCCAGCAGTACCGAAGCGCATCCCCGAGGCGGTGTCGCTCACTGCCCCAGTCCGTGGCGATGGTCACTGTCTTTTCGGGGTGCTGCGCATCGACGAACTGAAACTCGCACCGCCACACAATCGTGTTCGTCTTGCGGTCCAGCCGGCTCGTGTTCACGTCGCGCTTTCGCATCCCCTCCGATGTGATTTGGCAGATCACGCCGCGACGACGGGCGGCTTCACGGAGGGCGTGCAGCGGCGGAGGCAGCGCCTTGAAGGTGAAGCGCCACGCCGACCGCGGGAAGCACCGCTCCACGTTGTCGACGACGCGCCGGCAGTCCTCCAAGAAGTGGAAGTCGCGCTGCAGCTGCTGGTCGGAGAACTCGCTCAACGGAATCTTCGCCGCCACATCGCGCTCGCCGCTGCAGCTGAAGTCTGTCTTATGCACACGCACGCACGTCATGCTGCACGTGCGCCGCCCGCAGCCTGGGCAGGTGTAAATCGCGCGCGTGCCACACACGCAGCACTCCGTCGCCTTCTCTTGTGTTCCCTTCCCATTGCCACCGTGCTGCTGCTGCTCCCTTGCCATGTGCGTGGTTTTAATGTCGTTGAGAATCGCCTCGCCGAAGGAAAGGGCAGATGTAGGGTCAACCCCTTCAGACGGCTCAACGTCAGACGTTCCGTCCTCAACGTCGCTGTCGTCCTGGTCCGTGTCTTTGCCGCTCAATTGCTGATGGCAGTGGCTACTAGCGGCATTGTCGAAGATGTTTTCCTCGCCTCCGTCATCCGCGTCGGAGCTGCAGCCCGAGTGGCTGTGGCTAAAGGTGCCGTCATCTACGTAAGCGTCCGTCTGGTCGTCTTTGTAGTGGTCTGCCATGCTTTTTTTTGTTTTTTTCTTCACGACTAGTCCTCTACGGTACTTCTCTGGCCGCTCTCGCTTTCCTGAGAAGCGGAGGCAGTGATTGCGATGAAGAGCGAAAACAAAGAGAGAGAGATAGAGAGAGAGAGGGGGGAAAAAGCGGTGAATAGTATGTTGCTCTTTTCCTGTCACCTTTGGAACGATGCAGGGGAAGCTCAATGCTAGGTCGCCAGCAAAGGGCGACTGCTCGCAAGGCCCTGCACAACAATGCAATGGGAAAGAAAGAAGAAGTTTTGCGGAAAAGGCACTTCACCCATATATAGTGCCTGCGTGGTGAAGACTGCCGTGAGACGTGAAATTTAACCAGCACCACCACGCAGTTATTGATGTTCGATTTTAGAATCTGTCTTTTGGTGTTGTTGTTGATATGAAGCCGAAGTTGCTACTGTACATCTGTCCATGGGAACTTAAAAGGTGAAGGAGAGCGGGAAAGATAAAGGTTTTTTTTCCCTAGCCCTTGTATTTCCATTTCTATACCGCAGCACATACAGAACCTTTTTTTTTTCTCCTTCTTTCCCTTCACATCCCCGTAAGAACGGCTGCGGCGATCGTGTGCCACTGCTCTCCCGTTACGATGGCATTCACCGCCGGCACCAGCTCCGCCGGCATCCTCTCCCCGTCGATGTCCACCTTGTACTTCTTCGACGCGTAGGCGAGCGAGGACTCCATGAGCGAGGGCGTCACGTGGGCCAGCTCCACCACCGGGTACAGCAAGACGCCGCGTTCGTCTTCGAGGGGGACGAGTGGGCTAATCGGCTTTGGCACCACCATGACGCCCTTGCGGTCGCCGTGGCTGGACGGGTTCTTCGAAGATGTTGGGCGATCAACTTTAGAAGGGGTGGCAGCGTCCAGTCGCTGCTGATAACGTTCCGCCACTCTCAGGAGAGGGATGTGGTGCACCATCGCCTCGACCGTGCCACTCGTCGCGTCGCCTGCGTCGTCCCAGGCTGCCATGAAGGGAATGGTCATGTTTGTGCCCTCAGTCGGCTCGATGAGCGACCGGATCGTGCCGCTGCGCTCGTTGCCGGGGAAGCCAACCACCGCCGCTGGTGCCTCCGACGTCGGCGTGATGGCGGGAGTGAGGGTGCTCTGGTCACTGCGATTCTGACTCGCGATTCGCCGAATATGACTCTCCCAGAGCAGCAGCACCTCTCTGCAGTGGACGCTGAGGAGCGCGCAGTTGCGCTCGATCAGATAGGACTCGCCGGACGAGCAGGCGACCAGCACCATGTCGTCTGGGCCAATGGCCGAGCACGTCGGTAGTGGTGCTGCCTCCACCGTGTTTGTCTTTCGCTTCATGACAAGTGCGTGTATTTTTTTCTCTTGGAGTTTGCCTTTGTCGTATTTTTTTTTTCTTTCTTTCCCCCCTCCTCGGCGCAGGAAAAATAGTAAGACAGATCTTATAGAGGACAGGAGGTGAAGACGGCGGGTAAAACCACACGAAATAGAAAGCAGTGATAGGTGAACAGAGGGAGAAGACACAAGGTGAACTTCAAAGGCAGAACAATCAAGATGAAAAGGGTTTACGAAGGGCTGAATCACAAAAGTGGTAGTGCGTGCATGTGCTGTTGTAGCGTGAGGGGGTGGCAGCAGGCACTGATGCTGAAGCAGCGCTCCACAACGCACGAGAAAAGCCTCCAGCTCCGCTGTTGAAGTGGCAGGCAAGGGCTCCTCAATCAGCACGAGAGGCAACAAGAAGATCGACAAGGAGCTTAGCAAGAGGCAGACGACAGCGAGCAGACGTCTCGGCACCCCGGCAAAGATGCGCGCAGCGGCAAAATCAGATAAATCAGAAATCGGTTTAACATCGTCTTTTTGGAATGGCTCTCAAATTGAGAAGAGAATCGAATTCGTTGATGTTCTTTTCTCGTTGCTGTTGTTGTTGTTCTTCACCCGCATGGCGGCATTCATGCGAAACAGAGGACGATTGTGCGTACCGCAGTGGGGAGCATCAGATATAATATACATTGAAAGAAGAGAGGACGAAACACTACTTCAGCTTGAGCGAAAAAAAAAGGCTCGCTCACAGGTTTAGCGTCAGCAATTCAGCGTTTTCGCAACTCGCATCACCTCTAGTGCAGCTGACGGTGGAATGTCAAATCGCGGTCGCACCTCCGACGGATTGCGGTTGTAGTGGTGTTTGAAGTACAGGTACGCCACAACGACCTCTAGCTGGGCCCCATTCAGCCGAGGAAACACAATGTGAATAGAATTGTCCGTGCAGAGTGAGTCCGTCAATACGACTCGGCGACGGGCAGTCTCCTCGTCCTCCGCTGAAGTGGGCGACTCAGCAGCAAAGGACCCCGCTTGCCCGTCGACCGCGTCTTTCTCACCACCAGCAGCGTCCCCAAGGGCTGCAGTGGCCGCCATCGACCGCGCAGGAGACAAGGGCGAGGTGGCGAGCATCGCCTCTCCCACTGCCGAGGCAGCAGCATCAGCAACTGTATCAGCAGCATCAGCAGGAATGATAAAGTCCACGACAACCTCTTCAGTGTTCAGCGGCACACGTTTGCGGAAGCAGAAACGCAGCACTGGGGACTCTGTGAGGCAATCCTTGTGCACCAGCGCCTCGTCGCCGTGGCTTGTGGAGAGCACCACGTAGTCTGTCGGGTCCACGCCCACCGTGTCTGTGTACGACGGCGGCGGTGGAGCCGTCCACATCGCATTAAACGCCATGCCACTCATGAGGAAAGAAGAAAACGCACACGCGGTGGGTCACAAGGAGAAAGAGAGAAAGAAAAAAGCTACGAGACACAGATTGGTGTACCTCAGCAAAGAAAAAAAATGGAATTGACAACCTCGTTTTCTTTCCGTTTTTTTTTTTTTTGCCCTGAAAATGGAACGCTGGTTGATGTCGAGTGCGTATGCGAGCGCAATGCTGCAGCCCCTTGATCCTTTGAGGCGAGCAGCGAGGGAAGCACAAATTCAGAGAGAGAGAAAGAGAAAGAGAAGAAGAGACGAAAAACGGAGCGGGGGGGAGGGGGGGTAGATAGATTGAAAGAGCTTGAGAAGCAAAGGTTTGCACTGTGTACCCTAGCGTCTTGTTAAAAGCATTCGGCCAGCTCCAGGAAGCAAGCGCGCATCGAGGTTGCCTTCCAAGACGCTGCGCTACTGCTCTGATAACACCTAGTGCACAAGCTGTCAAAGTTGCGCAGCTATACGATTTTGTTTATCTCGTGAAGACGTTGCGGCGCGCGAGCATCACATCTGTGTCCTAACTTCCTCCACTGATGGGAGCGCAAGGGATCATCTCGCTTCGTTGATCTGCTCTCGAAGGTGGTGTGTGTGTCATCTGCAGTACGATGTGTACAACATGCAATGCAAAACACGTATTTTTCGCTCTTGGCGCACCTATTTCAAACCTTTATACATGCTTGTTGTTCATCGCTTCCTCCTTACCTCAAGCAACATGTTTTTTTTGTTCTTTTTCTGTTATTCTTTTCGAGGTCTTGCCAACAACTTTTGCATAGACGTAAGCGCAGTTTGTCTGTGAGAAACATCACAAAGTCGGATATTCTGGTGAACGACGAGGGAGCACAAGAGACGTGTATCGTGAAAAGTCAATTCTTAACAGCGTCAGTCATTGCCAGTTTTCGGCTATGTCTAGAAAATATTGACGTAGTCAACGGTAAGTTCTGAGAGAGAAAAACATAATAATGTTGTGTGACGACAGCACAGGATGCCAGCAAAGCAAAACAAAAAGATGTCGGGGAAAAATCATTGCGCGACTGTCACGCAGCAATAATAACAATAACAACAACAACAACACCCGAACAAACAGTCAGCAGTAGAGTACGTCAACTCCATTCCGGGACGCAGTGGTATATTGCAAGAATAAGCACAGGATGCGAAATTAAACGCTTATAGCTTCATCGCAGTCGGCCGCTTTTTTTTCCTAATCTCTCTCTGAAATTCACACTGAAGTGAAAGCGGGAAAGAGATAAATAGGTAAACGAGTGAATCCTGCGGCATCGCCCCCTCTCCAAACACTCAATGCAAGGGGGATGCTACCGCCGCAGCGTGCCGGTTCACCGCAGCCCTCAACATCGAAGGCAAGTCTTGCGGCGACGAGAAAGGTTTGGGGAAAAAACGTTAATGAAGCCCAGAAAAAAACAGAGAAAGCATGTTTACGAGTGTGAAGTGGTGAGAGAGTGCCTGCCAGCACTCTTTGCAAGACAACAACAAAAAAAAAGAGACGAAAACATTCAGCGAGTCAGACATGATGACGCCCCTGACGCTCACCGGTGGGTGACGCCAGCTCCCACGCTGGTCGGTACGTGCCATCCTCCTTGCGTAGCAGCGGGTTGCGGGACGTGTTGGATGTGTTGCCCAGGGAGGTGTAGCCGTCCTCGTACAGCCTACACTGCGGAATATGATGTAGTCGGGTGTACTCCCAGACGCTGTGCACGGACCAGTTAAAGATGGGACACGCACGCAGAAAGTCGGGCCAGCCGGGCGTCGTCTTCTCCACAGCACTCTGCTGATACTTCCCGTGCGGGTCCGTCTTACGCGTGCCCATGAAGACCGCCTTCAGCGGGCGTTTCTCCATCAGCTTCCACAAACTCGCTCGCATGTCCACCGTGACTTCTTCGTGCACCAGCTTCACCTCCGTCGCGATCTCGCGCATGTAGCGCGCACGAAAGTCGAGGATTTCGTCGAACTCGTCGTGCAGATCAATAACAAAGATGCAGCACTGCTTGAGCACGTCCACCGGCACCGTTCGACGGATAAGCTCGAACATCACGACGCTGTCCTTGCCGCCGTTGAAAGAGACACCAATCTCGGCGGGCGGGAAGCGGTTGAAAATGTCGCGGATGATCGCCTGCGCTGCTTGCTCGTGCTCGAGCATCTCTGCCGAAGGCGCGTGCTGCTTTGGTGCGGCAGTGGTGAACTCCGAGGTTTGACGCACGTTCACGATATTGTTTCCATCGTGTGGCAGCTCCTCCTTGGGGAAAGCGCTTTCCATGGTCGCTCTGGTAAACCTACACAATTAGGTGAAAGAAACACACAAAAAAGGGGAGAAAACTGGGGAAAATAATGCGTGTACGCGTACAACAACAGCGATAATGGTGATGCGCTCGAGAAATCAAAAGAGAGAGAGAGCACCCCAGATATAAGGTAAATAATAATAACAAACCTCTGGTCAAAGAACTTAAATCTGGAAGGGAAACGCCGGTTCTCTCCCGTGTATGTATAAATTAAGTCTCCCTGCGGTGGAAAGTGCTTTCTTTTATGATGCGTTTAACAAAGCAGTTGCAGAGTCAAACAATGGTGTGGCACCTGCGCTTGTACGGTGTTTCTCTAAACAAAAACAAAAAGCGTCGAAGCACTGAAAAAGAAGGTAGTACACGACGATAAGATGGTGAGAGAAAGAGAGAAGCGAAAATTGACGCCGAAAGCAAGTAAAGTATAACGAGGTCCAGAATATGATAACTATCATTACCCATGTGCAGCTAAACATTCCGCCAACGAAAGGCAAGACGCCGCAGTCTTTGTTGGTTTGTTTCCAAAACCGCTGTTAACTAACGTTGCTCAGGTCAGTTGGTCTCTGTAGTTGTGTTTCTGTTTTGTCGAGTTGTTGTTGATTCTCTTGGTCACTTTGAAACACCGGTCGACGTTTAGTATTTTCAAAAACGCGAGGGTCAAGAATGCAGGGCAAGAATGAAAAAATAAGGAGCCTTCTCTCTCATAAGTTGAGAGCTCTTCCCCGCTCAATTTATCTATTCAGGTATGCAGCGCCCGTCCCCCCACCCGGAGCGTCTTTTCGTAAAGAACCTCTACATCGAAAAGCAATAGAATAAACCGAACTCAACATTCAGCAGCTACGGTGGTGCCAACGAAAACGGCTTTACAAGCAGCAAGACAAAGAGGGCGGAGGGCAACGGTAAGGGTCGCTGCTGGGGAAGAAGAACGGCCTCGTTCACACACGATATATTTTCGCGTTGCAGTCGCTCGACGTGCGCAGCCAGACTTTGCGCCACGTAGTCATCGTAGGCGGCCACCCCGTGCTGCGAGAAGTACAACATAGCGGCCCAGAACAGCTTGCGACGCGCAGAGGTGACGTGAGTCGCGGGCAGCCATATCCAGCTCAAAACGCACAGCGATGCCAAGTAGAAGACGTCTACGTGCGCGCTTCGCAGAATAGCACTGGCCGCGGGATGCGAGGCTTCGAGGATGCGGCCCACGGCGAGGGACCGGGCTTCGTGCTGCGCAAACGCCTCCCACTCCTCGGCGCTGCGCGAAGATAGAAGCAGCTGCACCGCAGCGGGTGTCGTCCGCAGCGCCTTCTGATGAGCCAGCACCATTCGTGTCAGGGCCACAAGCCCAGGAGGCCACGAAGAGATAGATTTGCCGCTGTTGTTGCTGCTGCTGCTCCGGCTCCGACCGTGTCTGTCCATGTCGGTTGAGAGCGAGGTGGGAGGCACCGACGCCCGCAGCACCTCCACCACCTCTGCATCGGTCACAGGCAGCGCCAGCTCACCCGATGGAAGATCCTCGCCGTCGGTGAAATCGCGCACGTCGATCACCGTGTCCACCGTCAAGTCGGCCTCGCCACCGTCTAACAGAATAGCTGGCAGCCGCTTGCGGCCCTTGCCAGAGGTGATGTAGCGCACCATGAAGTACACCAAGTCCACCCCGCACCGCGCAACGCAGAACCGACGGAGAGGGCGGAGACGCTGCTGGACCACGTCCGAACGCAGCCACGCCGCGTACTCCGCAGAAGAGCGGACAAGGATGCACACCGCCAGTGAGCACAGCAGGGTCAGCAATGAGTCCTCCTCAAAGGGGAGGTGGTTGACCACAGCAGCAGCATTCGTAGTAGCAGTAAGACTCGTGCAGGTGGGAGGGGGAGTGGGCTCGCCGGCCACTCCCCCTGTCCCATCCTCGTGCAGCAGTTGTGCTGGAAGGAGCCAGAGATCCTCCAGCTGCCCCCACACATCGTCCAACGGCTCGTGGATGTTAGCAGTGCCTGTTGCTGCCTCGCTGAGAGAAGGAAGGGCGGTACAGCTGAGCAGAAGAGCGAGGGACTGGTAGCACGCGAGTGACCGCACGCTGCGCGCGGCCGCCGCCGAGTCCTCCACCGAGGACAGATCCGCGCTGCCAATACGGGGGTAGGCTTCGACGGGCCATAGCAGCGGCCACCGCGGAGAGGCGCGTGCACCACCATCCTTCTCACCCCTTGCAGCACCTGGGTGACCACCTGCCTTCACTGCCCGTTGCGTGCGCTGAAAAAACAAAAGGGTCGCCTCGCGTGCAGCTGACGTGAGGCCGTCACGCGCCTCCGCCACGGTCGACCAGCGAAGAAGGAGGGCAATGCAGCGGGGAGGCACAGAGGAGAGGTGGCTGAACGTTGCCGCCTCGGGCGGAGTCGGCCCAGTCAAACGCGCATGTGCAGCTAACGAAGGTGGCGATGGAAAAGTACAATCTGCGGTGGCAACGATGGCCTGCAGCAACCCCATCCACTGCCGCGACGAGGACGACTTGAGCGTGCCTGAGAGGCGAGCGAGGTACGGCTGCAGCGCAGTCCAGCCCGACATCGTCGACGAAACTGCCACGAGCGTGTCCCAGGCCAAGGAAGCGCGAGAGAGGCGACGCGATGCCGAAAGCGATAGAGTCAGGACATTCTCCATCAGTGCGGCGAGGGTGCGGGGTAGCCGAGAGGCGTGGCGGCCCAGCAGCCTTGACAGACACTGCTGTAGTCCACTCACAGGTGTATCGTGGGAGACGCCGAGGGGTGGCGCCTTGGGATGGTGGGATGCGGCGTTAGAGGTTTCCGCAGCCGTAGACGTTAGCTGCGTGTGAAGCCTCTCGTCGAGAGCGTCCCACATTGCCACAGTGCTCCACGCCTCTGTCTCCCGTTCATCGGCCAAGACGAGATCCGTCACGAGCTGAAACGCAAAGACGTACGCGCCGTCTCGCAGAGATGGTGCAGCGGTGCGGGCTGCGTTGCCAGCCGGCATCCACTGATGGAGTGCGTCGAGGAGGCGGATGGTGCACTGTTCTTTTTGCGGCGAGGGCAGCTGCGGTGCGCAGGAACCCAGCGAGCACCTGCCAAGCTCATACACAGCAGGAGGAAGAAGCCTTGTGCGGTCCGTTAGGAGCTGCTGAAGGTCACAAAAGAGCACCACCCATCTCAGCTTCTGCGCCGGCGTTTCATCTGTGCCACCCAGTGCGGTGCCGTTGAGCGAATAAGCAGCACTCGTTGTGTCCTCCGTCTGCGCGGACATGTACGGAAGAAGGTGCAACAACACACAAGCGGCGTGCGACGACACGTTCGTTTCTTTGCGCAGCTTTGCCACAACGTCGGGGTGCTCCTGAAGAAGGGCGTGGATCGCAAGCGGGAATGACGGTCGCGTACCCCACTGCGCGAGCCACGCCGCCGCCGGATCCACCTGATCGAAGACAGACGCGAACGGCACAATCACGTGCGCCACCACGAGGAAAAAGATGTCGGTGACTTCGCTGTCGAGCACCGATATCCAACTCTCCGGAAACTCTCTGAGAAGGTGCTGCACAAACGTCGCCAGCCGTGCGTCTCCCTGCACGGCGCTCGGCTCCTCGTCCCGAAGAGAGGAAACTAACGCGTGCAGGAAGTCCAGCTGCGAACGCGCTGGCAACGCCTGGAAAAGAGTGAAGGCTGACGTGGCCCAGCGATCCGTTGGAGTCCTGCACGTACTGGCCACCACGAGGCGCAGCAGGGCGTTCAGCTCCGTGTGCCGCGTCACCAGCTCTGGCCGATGGTGTAAAAGGTACGCTAGACTCTCCACGCACTCGGCGTCGGCCTGACTGGTATGAGTGGTGCTTGAGACAATCCACGTGTCTAGCACACGCAGGCACTCTTCGTCTCTGCGTAGCCGTCCACGCACCTCACCGCTTTGCTGTATCGCTGTACCGCTGCCAAACTCTAGACTGCCCCACGTGTTCTCCGGCCCCGCTGTTGGCTCATCCAGACGCAGCACATTCGCCTCTGCAGCATCCTTGCCTTGCGGCGGTAGCTGTGGTGGTGGTGGCGCTGAGGCCAACGGGGAGCTGAAGGCGGTACGCTGCATGTCGCCTGTAACGACGCTGTGCAGATCCGCGGGCATGTTGCTGCTGTGCGTGACATGCACAAGTTGGGTGGTGTGCTGCCGAAGATCATCTCTCTCTGCAGGCGTGGGGGAGGAAGACGGGGGCGGAAACTTTGTAGGCGCAGCCATGTTCAGCAGATCGCCCGCCTCACGCATGCGGGCCGCCTCGTTGACCCACCACGCCGTGTCTAGCAGCAGCGCATCTGGAGAGCGATACCGTCCCACGAAGGCGTGGCAAAGTTCGTGCAAGGCTTGCACGGTTGGTGTTTGCGTGAGCTGCGGTGTGAAGCCAGCCTTTGCGTCGGCGAGCCGCGACAGGGCGGTGCGTGTGGCAGCTGGCGTGGAGGGAGGTGAGAGACAGAGGCCGCTGCCGTGTTGCATCGCCTGATGCACGACTTCGTCAAGGCTAGGCATGTCTTGAACGCATGGCGTTTTCTGCATCTGTTTGAGATATTAACGCAGATATATATATTTGCTGTTGCTGGGGTCGGTAGTCATTCAGTACCTGCTAGAGGCGCACATGTGTTTAACGTTTCGCATAACAAGTGGGGAACGACATCAGCAACAACAAAGAGGGAAAAAAAAAATAGAGAGTGGAAGAGAAAAAAGCGAGAAAAGAGCGTCAACCAAAGCCACCAAAAGAAAAAGACGATGACGGTGAAAGAGTAAACACGAGCATGCACGAGGAGAAAGGAGGGAAGAACCAAGCCGTTTTTCCTCGTACGCCTATTCAGAAAAAAGCAGATGTAAGGAAGGGTGATTTCCTTACTGCCCGCTGCAGGCGCACTATCTCGAGTGGACACCACACCGAGGCGATCCGGTTTGCATTCCCTTTAACAGACGCGGATATATATATCAAAGACGTTATCTCTATAGGGAAATAAGTGTTTTCTCTTTTGGTTTCGCTTCCTGTCCAAAACAAACAAAAAAAATATTTTGAGTGAATGCTAGGCAATATACCTTTTTAGCAACCTCGAAGGATAGCATACACCGACAACAGTGAGTTAGTACTGAGCTGTGTATTTCCTGTATTTCCTTTTTTTTCCGATTCGGGGACACACACGTGTATCGCACGCATCTTCATCGCCAGCAATAAAGGCGGTGAGTCATCCCTCTTGTCTCACCACACGGGGAGTCCACACACACACACACAAAGACAGCTACGCAGACGTCACGCCTGCTCATGTTCGCCTAGCAAACCTACTTCTAAATAAAGAAAGAAAGAGAGAGAGTGACAAAACAAAAAAAATACAAATTTGAGTCCTAGTTGACAATCAACATCAATCAACGCAAAGATCATTCACAAGACCAAAAAAAAAAGAAAAGGCAATAACTAAACAAGCGGCAAATGTACAAGGAATAAACCGAAAAAAGAGGGGACTACTCGAAGAGATGATACGCAGAGCTCCGACGCGCAGCATTAAAAAAAGGCAGCAAAAGGAAAAAAGAAAAACACGGACAAAGGTATGAGAGAGAGAGAGAAGTAAACAACTGAAAGAAACGTGTGCATGCGAACTTGTTTTTTCTACTCATCTTTCGTTATCCTGTCTACTTCCTCCGGGGCGTTGTTTAGGAGTCGGACGGCTTCGTGCTCTTCTCCGCGTTGATCGGGCCTCGGAAGACGTATTTCATCTCCGGCCTAGCGCGAACTAGCGGCGCGCTATCGGTCTTGGGCACGTCAGACGTGTTCATGTTCTCCACGAAGTACTCCTGCAGCGGCGTGGAGCTCAGGAAGTAGGGGTTCTTGCGCATTGGGTAGTCGACGATCTTGCCGTACGGCGACGCCCAAGCGGGGAACCAGCAGGCGGAGAAGAGGCTGAAGTTTTCCCCCGGGCGGATACCATAGACATGGTAGTCGAAACGCCGACACCACTCCTTCTTGTATGCCGCGTAACGCGACCACAGGTCTCGCTTGCGCTCCAGTCGCTCCTTCGATTCCAGCACACCAAACTTACGGCACTCGTAGTCGTTCGGCAGGAAGCCGGAGAGGCGGAACATGCTTCGGTAGCAGAAGCACAGCTCCGTCAAGATGAAGGTGCCACCCGAAATGGTGAAGGTGGTGGCGCTGAGCATCTTGATATTGCGCGTTGAAGGCTTGGACCGGATCCAGGTAGAGTAACCGTACGCAATGAGAGCAGAGATACCGTGCTCGTAGAGACGAATGCCACTCAGGCAGTCGAAGATGGACGGCGTGTAGTCGATTACCGGGAAGGGCGTGCCCATCATGTGACGAGTGATGTTAAAGTTTGTGTAGTCGGAGTTGGTGATGGTGCGATACACAGAGTCACGCCGCTCGATGGACATGGAGGTGCGCCATAGCTGAAACGACTTCCACGCGAGCTGCTCCTGGTCCGAGAGCTCACGATCTACGCTGGCGGAGTAGCGGGTGTGCTCGGTGGCCACGAAAATGGGCTTGCCAGTGACATCCACAGCGCCAGCGCCGAGTTCAGCTGCAGTCGCCATAGTAAATAGGTCTCTTTGGTATCGAGCAGATGTTCTGTTGGTGCACTCGGCTACAACTCTACTCGGGTTTTGTTTTTCTATATATAACTAAGATTCCTTTAGAAATAATAAAAAAAGAAAGATCGCTAAGTTGGAAAACAAAAATCCCGCTACAGGCCAGTGGACGATAGTCACAGAAAAAGAGGAGTAAAAAGAAGAATGAAGCGAAGTGAGTGTGCCGCAAAATCGACCTCCCAAATACAGGTCTTTGAGATCAAGACACTTTTGTTTTGATTTCTTCTCTCAGGTAGATAAAAGCCGATACAATCACGTCAGCGAGGCCCTATGTTTTCCTACGTGTTCCTATCTATTAATTGAACAAATCACCTACACTGACGGTTGCGCAGCAGATAAAAGAACAAAGTTAGCTTCTTGTGAGGCCTAAGCGCCGCGCAACAAAGTTTTTTTTTTGTTTTTGTGTGTGTGTGTGAGTGTGTTGTAAGGCGAATAGGAAACAAAGGCAGTGTGATTTTTTTTCGTTCAAAGAGCGTCGACAACGAGGGGGATAGGAAAAGCAATAAGAAAAAAGGGAGCATCAAAGAAAGGGCTTCTACGTTAGTTTAGGTCACCGGAGCTTCGAGGCAGAGCTGCGCACATGGCAGCATTGGCAGCAAGGCACAATCCGATATGTGCTGCACGCTCGGTGAGTGAGAGAGAGAGAGTGAGAAGAGACCTGCGTGTCGTGCAGAAGCTACAAGCCCCACGTCGCACGCTTAAGCACCTCCATTTTTTATTCTTTTAGGCTTCCTTCTTTCATGATATTTTCGTCTTGTTAGTTTTGCACTGACGCCTTTACCGCCTCCTTGTCCATACCGGTAATGGCCTCAACCGTAAAAGCGGAGGCGTCGATCAGTGTTCAAGCGCCGTCATTTTTTTTTTTTTTCGTTTCCTCCCTCTTTCCGTTGTCTCACTTAATTAACGAATTGAGGGAAAGAGAATAGCATTCTTAATTCGTTTTTTTATTTATTTTTGGTACTTCAGGTTTTGTTTTTAAGTTGTGCAGAACAGCATCACCGTGGCATCGACACGGCACACCTCACGCCCTCAGACACACCGACAAACAGACAGATATACACGCGCGCGCGGGACACCGACAACGCCAGACGACCGAAACATAAAAAATAAATAAATAATAATAATAGGTAAAACCAGTGGGTTACAGATGTCGGCCAAAGAGCCTTAAATGTTTTTTTTTTCTTTCTTTTGGTTGCCTTTTGATTGGAGGTGTGTATTGCTGCCTTTCTTTTTGTTTGTTTGTTTGTGTTAGCGTCGTTTTAATTACAAAAAGGCCTCCCTCCTGAACTGATGCGCAGATGTTCAACACAAGGGGTAATTGTGGAAGTAAAGGAAAAAGGAAAAACGATAGAGTTGAGTCCCCCTTTATTTCTTCAGTGTATTGATGTGTATTTGCCCAGACGTTTTTTTTTTTTTTGGTTTTTGGCAGTGGAAGAGGGAAGAAAAGAAAATAAAAAGTTTAAGTGAGATCGCAAAAGAAACACACATCGCTGCGGTTTGGTTATATAAATATAAAAGTGAAAACGTTTTAAGTGAGCGTATCGAGACGAGATATAATAAAAGATAAAACAACACTTTTTATACTTGAAGAGAAAGAAAGAAACAAGTAGGCGTGAAAACGTGGCAAAGCATGCACAGACACTTCATAGCGGCCTAATTTGTATAGGATCCTCGGATGTTGCACGTCTACACCGAAACACACACGCACACGTACAAACAAACGTGCTCACGTACATGCACACACGACGCACGCGCAGCTGCATAGGCCAACGCGATCGCCTAACTTCTTCACACACGCACACACACACACATCCAGAAAGAAAAAGCGAATGCATACAAAAAAGGTGATCGCAGACAACAGGTAAAGAAGAGGAAAAATAACCCGGAGATAAACAAGACAAAGAAAAGATTGCTTCTTTATCCTGTTGGTGCGTGTGTGTGTTTGTGTGTGCGTGAATTAGTTTATAACTATCAGAGAGCACAGTGTGCACAACGGTTTTTTTTTTAATAAATAAAAGGTAATAAAAATATGTGCGCTCTCTGGGACGATCTTGGCACCACTGTAGAGGAGAAAATAGAGAAAGAAACACAGCTTGCAGCTTGCTTTTCAGCACACCAAGTGTTGATGGAAGAAATGTGAAAAGAGAAACAGCCAGTATGAAAGGAGAAGAGGAGTTTTTTACGCATGCGATGTGAACGTTTTCTTGTCGGCGTATGGCGCTCTGCAAGCAGTTTTTTTTTTTTATATGTCTACAGCTGAATAACTGCCCGCGTCGATTATATTGAATGACAATAAATGGTCACAAAAGAAAAGGCTCAACGGCAGAGCACGCTCACAATTTCACGCACGCTCACACACGCACAGCGTCTTTGCTTGGCCTAACCCAATGTGCGACTCACCTAACACAGCCACCACGCCCGCCTGGAAGACTGGATACAAAGAGAGTGGCAGAGACACTGATACACTGAAAAAAATAAAGGTAACAAGGATTTCGTTCGTCTTCGCGGTGGCTTACTGTATTCTCGCTATCGCCAACGCCTGAGTTACCACTTGAAGGAGTTGAGGTACGAGTAGGCCTCCGACTTCTCCAGCAGGCGCTGCGTGACACCCCAATTCTTCTCCTGCGCCATCAGCTCCGCCACGCGCGGCACGATACTTTCTGCCTGCTGGGTGTTCACAAACGCGGTACGGGTGCGGCGGGCCACGAAGTCCATAATCTTCTCACAGTGCTCATTTTTCACGGCATAGATGACCTCCGCCTCCACCACGGGAGACTCCTTGGCAAGTCGCTTCAGCAGCGCCGGGTTCTGTGCGACCATCGCCGCCAGCGCGTGATAGCGGTCGCCGTAGTTGTTGCGCCAGTGCCGGTGGACGTCTTCGGGGATGCCCTCGGCGGGGGTCTCCGGCACCGTGCTGAGGTGGCGCGCGCCGACCATGACCATGTCCGTCGTGCAGCACGGCTTGAACTCCACCTTGTCCTTCATCAGCGTGCGGGAAAGCTCGTTGACCGCCTCCTCGGCCATCTTGCGGTACGTCGTCCACTTGCCACCGGCGATGTCCAGAATGCGCGACTCCTCGTTGACCGTGATGACGTGCTCGCGGACAATGTTCTGCGTGCCGCCCGCCTTCATCATGTGGGCCTTGGGCGTGGCGAGGGGTCGAATGCCTGTCCAGCTCGACTTGATCGCCTCCTTCGGGACATCCCCGACAAATGGAACCACATTCTGCACAAGGAAGTCGACATCGCCGTCCTCGGTGCGCGGGTTAGACTGCACCTTGCACTTGTGGTCCGTCGTGCCAAGCAGGCAGCCGCCAAGCCACGGAAGCGCGAACACGACGCGGCCGTCGTTCGACGGCACGATCATGCCCTCGTGCTCCTTCGGGCAGTACTTGCGGTCGATGATGACGTGCGTGCCTGATGCTGGGAACATGTCGAGGTTCGGCTCTGCACCCTTGGCCAGGCGCTCGATCTCGCCGCTGAAGGGCCCACCGGCGTTGATGACGGACTTGCTGTACACCTCCATCGTCTTCTTGTGAATCACATCCTCGACGGTGGTGTGGACTACCTGATCCCCCTTGCCGTCCTTGACCACCTCGATGGCCTTCACCTTTGCGTAGTTCACCGTCGCCGCGCCATAGGAGGCGGCCGTCATCGCAACCATGAAGCACAGCCGTGCGTCGTTCATCTGGCCGTCGTAGTACCGCACCGCCCCCAAGAGCGGGTTGTTGTCGGCGTCGGTCTTCCGCAGCTTTGGATAGGCCTTCATGGTGTCGTAGGGGAAGAGGAAGTGAGAGTAGCTGAGGGTGCCGCCATACATCGCAGCCAACACATCGTACACCTTGGTGCCCCACCAGTACAAGAAGATGTCAAAGGCGTGGTAGCACGGGATCAGCGTGGGCAGGCTGTGGCACAGGTGCGGGGCTTGGTGGATCATGATGGTCCGCTCCCGCAGCGCCTCGGCCACCAGTTTCAGCTGCATCGGGTCGAGTTGAAAGACGGCCTTCTCAAGGTAGCGAATGCCGCCGTGGATCAGCTTCGTGCTGCGGCTGCTCGTCTCCCCGGCGTAGTCGCTCATATCCACCAGACCCACCGACAGACCGCGCGTGACCGCGTCCAGCGCCGTGCCGGTGCCCACGCAGCCACCGCCGATCACCAACACGTCCAGCGCGTTGTCAGCGGTGTTGTGGGAGGCTAGCTGCTCTACACACATCTCACGGGAGGGGATGGCCTCGTGCTTCAGCGGTGGCACCTTCGAAGGGTCGAAGCGCCGCTGCGTCCACGCCGGGTTGGTGTATCCGAATCCAACCATCGTGCAGAAGGCGGCAAAGCTGCCGCCCACAGCGTACTTAGCGGCTGTGAAGGCCATTATCAAAATTCCTTATTTATAAGGTTTTTCTCCTCAAACAAAACCGACAGGAGATAAGAATAGAATATAATAGACTACCGAGAGGAGTGAGGTCGGAGAGATGGTGAGAGCTAATGCTTTAAAAAGAAGAAAACTCTACACACTTATGTATAGGTGTCAGACAACAACACACACACAAAAAAAAAAAAAATGAGGGCGGGTGGTAACTAAAAGAAAAAGAAAAACCCGTTGAAGGTTGCAGAGATGAAGAAAAAAAAAAAAAGGTGGAATGAAATGTGCTTTTGCCTCCGGGAAGAAAGTACGGCGGTACGCTTGGCGAGGGTGCAGCTCGACAGAAATAGTAGAGGAGAGAAGTAAATCGTTTGAGAAAAATATAAATAAGAATCGAAAAAGTGGTTTTATTTTATTTTATAGCTTTGTATATATGCTCGTTTTATTTTCTTTGAAATGTTTAAATTGGCACAAAGAAAATGTGTATATAAGGAGAAGAAAAGAGAAAAGGAGGTGAAATTCCTTGTAGAAAAAAAAAAAAACTGGCAAGATTGAAATTGGGGTGTTTTGCCATAGCAGGGTACAACGACATCGTTGGCATCAAGGTGCGTGCGTGCGTCGCAGGACACAAGAGCACATGGCGTAGGCAATCAACATAGCGTGCACAAACAAAAATAAAAATGCATATACAGAAGAGGCATTAAGGCAGTACGTACGCACACAGAAAACATAACAGAAAAGTTAAAATGAAGGGAGGAGGTGAGGAGGTAAGCAGGAGGTAAGAGCAAATAATGGTCTTTCCTTTTTTGCCTTCCGCCAGCGGACAGATGGCATCGCTGTCCATGCGGAGAGGGAGAAAGATGGTGCAGAAAGCGTTCTGCGTGCGCTCGACCAAATGGGAAGCAGCGGCGCTGATAGCAAAGCTGTACGAGGCGGAATGAAACAACGTCACCGACTCGCAGGTTACAACAGAGAAAGCGATCCGTGGGGGGACATAGGCAGCCGCCTCTGGTTGGCGAACTCGCAAAAGAATGAGACAAATGCACATACATTTTTTTTTTTTTTTTGGTGTTGTTGTTGTTGTTTTTAAGCAGCACAAGAAAACTTAAAATTTTGATTTTGTTGTTGTTGTCGTTCTCTTATTGATAATAGTGAACGTAAATAAATATGTACACACTCGGCGTCGGAGGCCACAGGTCTCAATGAACTGTGCATCGAACTTTGTGCAGGGAAGAGGTTCACGCGAGGGGAACAAAAAAAAAAAAGCAACATCTTCAGCTTGCGCATTAATTTACTTTTTCATGAATAAAAATATTCTGTCGTCATCACGGCGACAAAGGGATAGCGTCACACAAGAGCTGAGATGAATAAAAACAAAAACAAATAAAAACGATTGACGGCAACGAAGTAATTAAGACATCGACAGAAGAAAGGCAAGAAAAAGAAACAAAAGCAGCATTTAATCGAGAGCACACACTATTGCACAGGCCATTCTTGCTCTTCAGTTAATATATATATTGGAAAGCTACTCGCAGATTCTCAGGGGAAATATAGACAAACGTCAGAGAAGAAGAAGTGCAGAGAGCACAAAAGAAAAGAGAGGAGATCATTGAATAAAAAGAAAAAAGGAAAGAGAAACGGTCATCGAATGCATAAAGAGAAAAAAAAAATGTAAAAGAAAAATTGCGAAGAAAAACAGATAGAGTTGAAGTATTTTTGGATGTCAACAAAGCCGTTGCCTGTAAGACTTTTCACGTCCAATCAAATAACAACAACTACAGAAGGGAAACAAAAACAAAAACAAAGTTCATCTGCTAGCACAGGAGAAGCGAAGGCAATAGACTGTGTTTGTAGGGTCACTGAACGTCAGACAGAAGGGAAAATAAAGATGAAGTCAATTCTGCAAGAGACCATTTAAGACGTCAGCTGGCTCTCTGTGTTGTAGCGGCATCCTTGGTGGTGGAACCCGTAAGACGCACCGAGGCAGTCGCAGTGGCGCTCAAAAGGTACCATCATCTCCTTGAAGCGCTCCGCGGTAATCGGTGCGTTGACAGTATCGCCAAACAGCGCCTGAAACACTTCGACACGCTCCTCGGGTGAGAGAGGCGACGGCCCACGCAAGGTGCGCATCCAGTCTTCAGCCACCATGCGGCGGCGCAGCACTGCCGTGACACCTGTCGAGTGCGGCACGACAGCAGTGGGGCGCGTGCTGAGCCGAGACGTGGCAGCAGCGCTGCTTTGCTCGTTGGGGCGGCGCTGCGGGGACACGGAGGATGGCATAACGTCGAGGTCAATCGTCTCCTCCCCCTCGCGATCTTCAACAGCGAGTGCGGTGAAGTCGTCAGAGGAGTCCACCTCATCGAAGGAGGCGAGCACCTGAGCAGCTGCCTCGTGCTCGGACAGGGTCTTGTCCCCACCGGTGGCCTCATAGGCTTTGGTGAGCGCCAGCCCCGCAAGGAACTCCGCCAGGTTCATCTTCTGCGGAACGCCGGCCGTCGTGGCCGCCGCCTCTGCCTCCGTTGTGGGTGCCATGGCCGACTGCGCAGGCGTCGTGGCCTCCGACTCGATTTCAGCCGCCACGCCGGCACGCTCGACGGACGCCTCACGTGGTGCATCTTCGCGCTGCTCCTGCGTGTTGCTCTCCGTCGCAGCGTGCGCCGCCTCGCCTTCCTTCACCTCCTCCGAGGCAGTGGGTGGCGTAGCAACGGTCTCCGCCTCCAACGCTGCGGCCGCTGAGCTCCCTGCCTCTCCATCCACGGCCAGCTCGTCACCGTCCTGTTGGGCGAGCAGCTCCGCCTCTGTCACCTCCACCCACGAGTCCTCAGACGCCTCCGACACCTTGTCCACCTCCCTCATTGCCTCCGTCGTGTCCTCACTCCTCGCTGCCTCCGCATCGAAGCTGCGCGTTTGCGTGGGTGGCACGGAGGCGCGTGCGTCGTGTGTCTCGCACGGCAACTCAACACCAGCGGTGGTGGTCTCCGTGAGGCCGTCGTAGACGGCGGGCGTCATCGCCGTCCACGAGTCCGAGGCGGAGCGGCCGATCTTCGGTGCAGACATCGCTGGACGTGCACCTGTTCAACAAAGGCAAAAAACAAATAAAGAAATGAAACCTTTAGATCAACGCAAATACCAAAGCAATAAACAAAAAGAGAGAAGTAAGCAATAACTGAAGAAAAAAAAACCTACTATTTTGTTGTTGTTTGATGTGCTATAGTGTGCGTCTGTGTAACTAGTTCAACTTTCGCTGAGGTCTTTTGTTTTTTTTTTTATATAATAGCTTTGAGGAGGCAGAGGTTGAAATACCGAAGAAGATGCAGGTTTTCAATAGATTCAAAAAAAAAAATAGCAAATGTTTTTTTTTTTTTTTTGTGCCATTGCATTACATTTAGATGGCAAAACGATGAAGATGATTCCCCACCTTCACATTTTTTCAGGCTGTCACACAAGCTGCGCATTCTATTGAGATAGCCCGTCCTTCTCTTCTTTTTTTTTTCTACACGTAAAGCAATGCATTTACCAAAACAAAAGAGCATTGTTTGCATGAAACACCGCGAGGCGTAACTCGTCGCGCGTACGCACCACATGAAGAGGGCTCGTGTTGATGGCCTCAAATAGATAGTTTTTTTCAGTTTATGTATTTATTTTAGATAAAGTATAGATAGCTGTAGAAAACCAAAAGCAAGAATTTATTCGGCTTAAAAGACGATAAGAAAAACAGAGACACGAAACATTACCCAGAAATCGAGAATAATGGGATACGCAATAATAAGGAGGCGCGGCTATCGGTGAAAGCTCACTTTCCGCAAAGATGGAAAATTTTACAACAGGAGCACGCCTGCCGTGACCAGAAAAAACAACAATACACAAGGACGACAAATCAACTCCATTCAGAATCCTCACATATACATATATATATATATATGTGTGTGTCAAGCATTTGCGAACACTTTTACACAAGACGTGTCGTCTCCTCATCGCCGTGGCCGTCGCCGTTCAGCAGGGACGGCGGTGGGTGTGCGGCCTTCTTGATGTTTTTCCACACAATTGTGGGGTGCAGCAGCGCCTTAATCGAGTTCTGCTTTCGCATCGACTCGCGACGAGTGGTATCGGTGAGGGTGAGGTACGTGTAAATGACCAACATGGCACCAACCAGCATCACCACAATACAGTCCATCATGAGAACGAGCAGCTCAAGTAGATGCTTCCCTGTTCGCGCATCTCCGCTTCCGCCTTCGCCTTCAAAGCTGCGCCGGCCACCCACCATTGTGGGGTGCGGCGTACTCGTTGTGTTGGCATCCACGGCGGCGTCATCGGCGTCGGTGTAGAGATCAAAGTAGAGCGAGCGGGACAGCCACACAACACCGATCATGGTCGAGGAGACGCAGGAGACGAGATATAGCACAAACCAACGCAGATTACGGACGCCGACGCAGCCGCCAAGGACGGTGCAGTGGTGGTCATGCTCTAAAACGCACACGTCGCAGTGGTAGCAGTGCGAGCACCGTGGTGGGCGACGCAGACGACACTTCTTGCAAAACACAAGTTGCATGTTGCCCTCCAGCGGGTCTTTCTCATCGCTGCGCAGGCGAGGGTAGATGCCAGGGTCGGCAGTGGTGGTGAAGAAGTACGAAGAGAAGGTGGTGGCGAGCATAAACAGCGTGAAGCAGTACTCCCGCCAGCCCACCTCCTCCCAAACCAGCGCCATGTTTGCGACAATCAACACCGCCGTGATGCCCATCGGAATTCCACCGATCCAAAAGTCCGTGCTGAAGTAAAATTTCACACCGAAGAGATCAAAAAAGCGAAAAGTCCCGCGTGCCTCCTTCGAGGCGTTGTGGCGGTGCATGTAGAGCTCCGGGTCCACAACGGGGAAGACGAGCTCCTTGGGTTTGGGTTTAGGTTTGTCGGCGAATGTTTTGCGGGTGGACGCGCGCCGGGGTGCCACGCCACTGTCGCCGGGGCCACCCGAAGAGGTTGGGACGTCATTGCCGCGGTAGTAGGACGACACCATAGGCCCAGAGGCCATGAAGGTGTTCATGGTGAGAGAGAGGGGAAAGGTTTAAATTAGCTAATCCCAGGGAGAAGAAGAAATGAGAAGGATGGTCAGTTGGGTCAAGAGGTGGGACAACAACAACCAAGAAAAAAAAAAGGGTTGATGTGAGTAGCGTATGAAAGAAGAATTACGATAATATAACACTGCTGCCGCCAACAACAGCAGCAAGGTTAAAGTGTCCTTTCTGGACCAGCGATCAACGATAGCAGACAGAGAGAGAAAGACTGTGCGCCAAAAAAAAAAATAAGGAGAGGCGAAAGGGGTATTAGAGGTACCCTACCGAGCAAGCAAGCGAGCAGTGGATAGACGAAGAGAAGGGAGAGAAAAAGGAAAAGAGAGAATAGTTTCGTGTTTGTGTGTTTTTAGCATTGAAAGAAAGGAAAATACGGGCTGGACACTAAAAGGTTTAGGTGCTTGATAAGAAAGAAAAAAGCATCACTCGCTAAATTGAGGCGGTCGCGCTGCGCATTGTAAAATGCCCTATTTTGGACCTCTGCGAAGCAAAAAGAGAGGTGAAGATGCTGAGTACAAATGTATATTTTTGGGCATGCGCAACGAGGCTCAAGCCTGTGTTCAATCCCTTGCTGTGTGATGATTGGCCAGGAGATGGACGCACGTGCAGTAGGTTTGACGGCAGCGCTATACACGCACCCCTCAAAAAGGAACCACGCATTCTGCATCAAAGAGGCAATCCATTCTATCTGTACAAACTCAAGTCACTATCCTGTCCCACTCCTCTCTCGCCACTCACGGAATGACAACTACATGCGAAATCAAAAGTTAGAGAGAAAGAGAAAGTGATGGAGTGCATTCCGTGTTTTCTCTCGCTCTCTCGCTCTCTCTCTCAGTGATGCTTATCTCTCTTGGACAAAAGCGAGGGGCCGGCACAGAGCATTTTATTGACGTTCACGCACAACTGCGAGATCCAAAAGCGCTGCCTGCCGTCTTCCGGCTTGCGCAGACGGATACCTTCGTGCTGCGCTTCCCGCCACGTCGTGTTGGTCAGCGGCAGGAGTACATAGGTCACCGTGCCAGCCGTGATGGGGATCATCAGAATGGCGATGATGCCCATCACGACAAGGTGAGCGAGAATGGTAAAGGTCGCGCGGTTGCGGAAAGCATCAATGGCCTCGTGCGACCACGTCGTCGCGTTGCCCGGCGGCGGAAATTTCTTCCAGTCCTCCTCAAATGGAATGCGGCGGAAGGACACCACAAGAAAGAACATCCCGGCGTAAAGCTGTAAGGTGGTCGTGAGGAGGTACAGCACAAACCAACGCTGACTGCGCTTGCCGACGCAGACACCCAGCAGCACGCAGTGGTGGTCGTGTTCGAGGACGCAGACTCCGCAGACGTAGCAGTGTGACGTGCGGGGTGGCCGGTAGAGGTGGCACTGCTGACAGTAGGGCGCCTTGGTCAGCTGCTCTGAGGCCGCCGGTGTTCCTGCGTTGTCTGACTTCGCGAAGGGCGTCTCGGCCGGCTGCTGGACGCGCGGGTAGATGCCAGGATCGGAGACGAGTAACACGTAGGAGGCGACTTGATTGAAGAAGATGAGACCGTAGGCGACTGCTTTGTAGGTGCGCGTCCACATATCCCCGGAAAGATAGACGACGGAGGCTGCCGAGCCTGTGGTGAGCACGTAGGCCCACAGCCAGATGTACCAGTCAGGTGCGACGGAGAGCAAGCCGCCCAGGAGGCTGTGGCGTTTTCCAAAGATGTCCACCGCGGGCATTTCCTCTTTCAACCGCTGATTGTAAAGCCTCGGAAAATGTCTGGTACTGCGCACACCCCCTCCCCCCACTTTTGTGTTATTTTTTTTGTTGTTTGCTTTAACCTACTCGCGTGCGAATGCGTGCGCGCTCACATGTCAAATGGAAGTTGTTGATCTATTGACTGAAATCGAGAACTTGAGAACGAGACTAAGTAATTGCTGCTACTTCTCCTCAGCAAAGCGCCTGCCGTTGTTGTGTGTGTTTGTGTATATCTGTATATCCCTTTTGTTGTTATTGAAGTTTTGTTGATATGCCACCGCCCCCAACAAAGTGGGTACTTTCTGCTGAGCGCCTTTTACATTATAAAAAGTAAATATGGTGTTTGCATCGCATGCCACTCATATCAGGGTCAAGGGAGAGAGAGAAGCAGGCAGTGAAAAAGTGAAAGGTGCGCGGAGAGAGGATGCCGATGCACTTTGCTTGGAGTAGCGGTTCCCGTTGACGAGCAAACGTACCCACGCGAAAGAAGGGCTACATTGTAGCAGATCCACTGAGGTGAGCACAGACAATAGCTAAACTTACACCATTTTCATCGGTCAGAGGACGACGAATACACACTAACAGCAATTTATACATCCATCGAGAGGCGATGTGCACCGCTGGAATGCAAAATTTGCATTTTTTAGTGGCCGTTCATCCTCCTTCCTTTGTGCCTTTCGTGCTATTTTATTTCTAGAAAAAATATATATCATGGCGAAGCACGGAGAGAAAGAGCGCATGGTGCACGAGAATGCTTGTACGCATGCCACTACCACCCAGCTATCCTAGGCAACCATGTTATTATTGTTTCTTCTCCTCTGTTTCCCATAAAGTATGTTTCTAATAATCTTTTTTGTTATTTTCATTCTTATTTTGCTTGTTTGTTTGTCACCTCGTAGCATCTATAGTAGTAGTACTCCTCACTTGAGCTGTCTGCGTGCGTGCGTGTGCGTGTCTGTGTGTGTCTGTCGGTGGCGTTAGTACATGTGAGCCACACGCGTCTAGAAAAAACAAAACCCTGTAACGGAAATACCCTTTCTTGAATAAAATAGAAACATCCCTGAACTCTTCTGCAGCCTAAGACTGAAACAAGAGAAAAAGAGATAAATATTTCAGAATCGAAGCAAGGCAGAGAGAAAAATTATTATTTCTTTTGAGGCGATATACGACGTAGATATTCTGTTGGCGTCCACGAGAAGGCCCTTCTGGTCGCTCAGCACGGAAAGAGGAAAATGAAGAAAGAAAGAAAAGGAAGGACGGAGAGAGACCAAGACGTTGCCAAAGATTGTTTTGTTTGTTTGTTTCTAAACGATGATTTCACATCCGTGTTTCGTATGTTCTCTCAGATTCCGCACCTTCCTTGAGTTTTTTTCTTATGTTTCCACAAAACAGAAACCCTCTCAACCTCCAACATCCGTTTTTTTTCTTTGCCCTCTATAAAAAATCACAACCTACAACGAAACCACACACACACACAAAAAAAGGCGATCTCTGGATAGTTGTTTGATGTATCTGCACAGACAAGTTTAGGAGCACTACAGGGGGGAGGAAAACAGAAAAAAAAAATCACGGAGGGAATGAAAACAAAAAACAATATATTTGGAAGGACAGAAGCGAAATGGGAAGAACGGGCAAAACGTAAATAAAGACACCACTCTTAACAATAGGCAGAGAGGCAAGCGTCATTTCACCGATCTCTTCCCAGAAAGGAAGGAAGTAAAAAAGATCAGAATACCCTTTCCTCACACAAATCTATACAGACTGCAGCATCTGCTGTGGAACTCAAGAGAGAGAGAAAAAATAAAAAGCAACAACACGAACGTCAACAATGACAGCAATACACCTACAGAAAAAAAAACAGATAGAGAAAGAGAGAGAGAGCTCGATGTGTCTCCAGATTAACTGCGCTTCTCCACTCTCTCTCTCTCTCTCTCTTTCCCTTTCACCTCGTCCATCTCCCTACTCTAAATCCCACCCTGAGCGTAGGCCTCCCCGCGGGAGGCGTTGTACTTGGCTACGGCCTTAGTGCCCTCGCTCATCGCATGCTTCGCCAGCTCCGGCGGCAGCAGCAGACGCGCAGAGGTTTGAATCTCGCGCGCCGTGAGCGTCTTCACCTTGTTGATCTTGGCCACAAAGACGGCCTCCGTCTGGATGCGGTTGAACATGTCCTCGATGAAGGAGGAGAGGACGCGCACGGCGGCCTTGCTCAGGGTGCCACGTTTAAAGAAGCGGCGGAGGGCACGGTGGATGTAGAGATCCCAGTGCTGCTGGCGCTTCTGGCTGCTGCGGTGCTTCCGCTCGCCACCGGCCTTAGGGGCCTTGCCAGCGGAACGTTTGCCCTTGCCCTTGCCGCCCAGCGGAATAGGACGCTTTCCACCCTTGGTTGGAGGCATGATAAAGAGATGGAGAGAGAGTGAGAGATGCGAAGAAGGATAGAAACAGAAAACAAATTACGAGACGACAGCTACAAACAGGAGAAGTCGTTATGTGTATGTGTGTGTGCGTGTATGTGTGGTTGATGGTGTGCAAGACAGAACGCAAGACGCCGAAAAAGGCAGCAGCGCCACAACAAGTCAATCAACGTAGGAGAGGAAAGGAAGAGGAGACGAGAGAAGTAGCAGTGCCGAACACTTGCACACAAGGGGGAAAAGAAAACAAAAAAAAAAGGCAAGCCATGCATATGCAGTTCCTTGGCATCTCCAATTGCTTAGAAAGAAAACACACAGGCGTGTATCATCATGTCAAAGAGTAGAAGAGACGCGGAGAGGCGTCTGCGCGGGTTCACCGCTGGCGCCTTGCCAAAGAAAAAGAAAAAAGGAACATGCTTGCGGACACAGAGAGGGAAGCTCACTGTGGCAGTCGCATCGTTTCGATGCTGCTTACGCCTTGCTGACATCTTCTTCCATTGCTGAGCCGAAGTAGCGTACACTTGTGCCTTTGAGTCGAAGCCTATACATGTTTTAATTTTTTTTTTGTATGTGGCATAGGTGCCGGAAAATATCAAGGTGTATCGAGAAGAAGAAGTCACTGAAAAACAAATAGGAGATAAAGAGAAAGGCACCTTTTATAAAAATAAAAGCAAGCAGCGAAAGTCCTAATAACGTTGAGGGCAAATTCTTACAAAAAGGGAAGAAGAAAAGGTAACAGAAAAAAAAAGCACCGCCGAGCATGTGCGGCGTGCGGCTGCACGCGTAGGAGCCTCTTGACAACACTAAACGCAGCAACACACAGCAGCCCACCACCACCGCAACACGTGTGGCACGTACAGGGATGTGCTGAACAGACAGAGAGTAGGAAAGACAGCAAAAACCTTCCAGGAAAACAAAGGTTGTATAACACCTCCGCCCTCTGCGTAGTTGACTTGTAAATATATATTATTTCTTCTTTTAGGAGCCTATAGAAAGACACACACAACACAGACGTATAGTCCCTTGCAGAAGGAAAGTCAGAAAACGACAAAAAAAAGGAAAACAGACCAGAATAGAAAGAAACAAAGTGAGACACAAAGTCAACAAACACTTGATAGATAAGCGACTCACTAAAGCGCACAATAACACGTGCAATAATAATAATAATAATAAAGCAGAAAATCAATAAAGGTGGTGACATGGTCATTGGAAAGAAGGCCGGGCGCAGCGAGATCCGTAAAGTGAGAGAGAATGGAGACACCGCGTAAGCCACACATTGTGAGCTTACCGGCACACGTGCGAAACACGAAGACGCAAGCAGTCGAGGAAATGAGCAAAGCCGTCTTGACTCAAAGAAAGCACTCTTGCTAGCGTAGCCCATCTCGTTGTTTTGTCCAAAGGGTACAACCGCATTCACGTGGCCATTTCGAATTCAGCATCCATGTCCTTCTTGATAGACGCAACATGCAGTCCTCGCACTCACGTAGCGGCGCGTGTTGATCAGGGAAAACCAGTACAGCGAAGTCGAAAGAGAAATAAAAAAAGAAGGAAACGAGGTTTGAATACCGGTGTGAATTATTTCTTTCTTGACTAGTTCGCATATAGAACCGGGGGAAAAGGGAAAAATACGGGGAAACAAAAAAAATTCAGCAGTCCCCATATGCGGGGTATACTAGAATGTGGTGAAGGTGTGAAGGTAGCAACGCAGTTTGACGTTTTTTTTTTTTTGGAAACAAATAATAATAATTAGGTACTCCATATGTCACACAAGGATGCAAGTATCGGTTTACTTTCAATCCGTTTTTCTTGCTCTTACGTCCATAAGCTTCGATACTTCTGTTGAGCGCTTCAGCTCTGTTGCTCAGCCACATCAATATTTTTCTTTTAAATTCAAGAAAAAGGCATGTTGTGTCCAGAATCGGAGCGCGAGAGGATAAAACAAAAGTAAGCAAAAAGGAAACGAAATTGACGCGTCGCCATTGCAGGCTATCGTTGCACCACCTGTGTATGACGATGTGCGCACATAAGAGTGAGGTTTTTTGATGGTGTTGTTGTTGTTGTTTTTTTGGTGAAACTTGCTTTCCTTTAATTACCGTTTCGCTCCTCTCGATCTCCCGCTGTGGAAAACAAAACGGAAAACGGAAATGAAGCACCAGGTATACTAAACAGTGCGGCGCTCTCATTCCTTTCTCCGCATTTCTTTCCTTTCCGCTTTGTCTGCTATACCCCATTCTTTTCCCTGACGGCATTCTCTCGTCCTTCTGTGCAACTCCACGCCATCACAGGCAGCGCAGAGAACAACAACATACCGATGCATATGAGTATAGCAACGACGTGCTCCGCGGAGTACCACACAGAAATGAAACGCACAGAAAAACACAGTATCACATATTGGCCTTTCTTTGAGGAAAAGGAAAGCGAAAAAGAGAGAGAAGAATAGTAATAATTTAAAAAAGAAAAAACAGAAATAAGCAATACTGGAAAAACACACAAATAGGCCGCAGAGCTCAACAGCTCTCGCCAACCCCAAAAAAAAAAAAAAAACAGGCGATGCTGAAAACTAAAAAGAAAAGGCTACATCTGACTCGCACCGACAACGATAAAGACAGTTGTGGGAATCGGTGGGAAGCAAGTAACAGCAGCAATAATAAGAATAAATGGGTGGCACCGGCATGCGTATGTGTGTATGTGTTTGTGTGCGTGTGAAGGCATTTGTGCAGCGGCGCACCACGCCCGGCAATGAAAATACAAAACAAAATCAAGATAGAAGGAAAATGAAGAAAAGATGACCTGCGAGAAGGGAAACTCAAGCCTTCCCAGTACAGTCCACGTGGCAGTATGAAAGCACCACACACACACACACAGAATGCATGCCAGCGTTGCCCGCGTGCACGCCATGTAAAACAAGGACGTGCATGGGCGAGCTTGTATGTAGAAGGTAGACAAATAGGGTGGACAAGCGCAAAAAAATAATAATAATAATAATAATTGCAACACACACAAGGCGAAGGGCGAAGAGCTACAATGCTGCGGCACTTCACGGAAGAGAGAAAAGGAGTTCTTTAAGCAAACTTTGCAGTCTTCTTGCGCTTCAGCGACGGGTCGAGGCCTGACACACCACACCCCCCCTGACGGCGGATTCTCTCGTCGCAGGGCACCACAGCGGCCACGCCGTTGACTTGGTTCGCCTTCGCCTTCGCCTCCTCCGCCGCCCGCCGCGTCTGTAGCACCGTGCGCTCAGGTGAGGCGAGCCACTTGCCTGCGGTCGACAGCACTGCCTCGCGCAGGTACACGTACTCGGCGGGTGTGTTGTACACGAAGGCACTGATGCGGAGGTAGTAGCGATTCTCAATGCGCTTAACCGGCACCTCTACGTGGAAGATGTCATGCAGGCTGTCCTGAATGTACTTGGCAGTGATCACGTCGTCCTGTAGCGCCTCTGGAAGTTCAATCAGCGACATAAAAGGCGAGTGGCGGGCGACCGGGCGGGAGCGGAAGGATGCGGTGAGCATGTCTGCTGCTGCGGTAAGCAGATGCCCACAGCTCTCTCGCACGCGGTCGCAGCCTTGCGCCTCCCAGAAGCTCACAATGGCGGGGATGGAGAGATAGGCACCGTAGTCACGCGTGCCGTCCCAGATGAACTCCGATAACAGGCCCTCCCCTGCGCCGTGGGAGAGGACGACACTGTGCATCCTCTCCATGTCCTCCGCACGCACCCAGAAGAAGCCAACGGACTTGGGGGAGGAGAACCACTTGTGCAGGTTGCCCACAAAGACGGTGGGCTGCGCCTCAGCCGGCAGCGCATTGAAGTTCAGATCGAGCTGCAGCGGGGCGTGGGCGCCATCCACGATGATCTTCTGCACGCCGCGCGCGCGCAGGGCGGGGATGATGTGGGTAAAGACGGGAAAGCACAAGGCGCTGGTCGACGTCACGTAGTCGAGCACCACCGTGGTGCAGCCCGCAGGCAGCTGGCGACACAATTCCTCTGTCAGCGCCGCATCGTCGCCCATCACGGCATCGTCGTGCAGAAACTTATTCAGCGCGACCTCGTGCAGCGTGGCGCCGACTTCCTCACAGCGAAACCACATCATTTTGTACACTGCCAAGTACTCGGTGTCAAGGAAGGCCACCACGTCGTCCTTCTCGATCATGCGCATCGCACAGTTCAGCGCGAAGGTTGCGTTTTGCAGCAGCACCACTTGTCGAGGATCAGCGCGCAGGAAGCGGCTGAGTGAGCGAATGCTGTAGACGATGAGCGGCAGCAGCTCGCGGTCCACGAACTCGACGACTTCCTCCTCCATGTGCTCCTCATACAGCCGCTTGATCAGCATGGCACCAGTGAGGGTGCTGCCAAACGCGCCGTGGTTAATGAACACCATGTCAGGCGTAATCGAAAAGTGCTGCTCGCGAAAGGCAGAGCCCATCGCACACACCTCCACCGGCTGGCCTGCCAGGGCGGCCAGCTTACTCTCCGCCGCGGCCGACCACCCACCCGCCACCGACAAGACAGACCGCGGCGCCTCCTCCACGCTGCCAACGTCGCTGCCCGTGTGGGTGCCGTCCTCCTCGCTGTCGGAGTACCCAGCGCCGGAGAGGGCGTCCTCGTCCCACCGCAGCGCCTTTCCTTTATTGGCGGAAAGCTCTGCGGTGGACATGGCGCCTCCCGCGAGGGAGCTGGCCTCCGATCGACTTCTCTTGTGCCCAGCTAACGGGCCAGCGGCGTCACGCACGAACTCGTTGCTCACCAGCGAGGCAATCTCGCTCTTTGTGAGGAGGCGCGTGGCATACGAGGGAAGGTGCGCGGGGGGCTTGTAAGTCTCCTCACTCATCGCCATCAAGTCTTCCACGTTTTCAGAGTGAAAGGAACCGAAGCCCTCAAAGACGGAGACGCAGCCGTTCAGCCTGTGCTGCTTACTCGCTGTCAGCAACGCCTCTAGATGCGACGGCAGGCACACCGAGTCCCACGCAATGGTGGGACAACTTCGATTTTGCTTCACAACGGGACTAAAAGACATGGTGTGTTTCTGGGAGTGAGTGATTTGCGCGGTCACAAAAGTTGATGAAGCGTCCAATCAATAAGTAAATGAATAAAGGTGTTTATAGTGTTGTTACACTTCCGCGTCTGAGGGTGTTGGTATACTGAGTGTAATTTCCAAACTGCGGGAAGAGAAACAGAAAAAAAAAAATAGGGGAAGAGAAAACAACTGAAGATTATAATAAATAAATAGTTAGTGTTTGAGAGAGCAAAGTTGACGGGCAGTGTGCGATATATATTCCATTGCTCCTTCTACACAACACACATTCGGAGTGTGCATTCAAAGACGCGAGCAATTCAGAACACGAATGCAACACGCAGAGATGTGAGAGAGAGAGAGAGGAGAGAGAAGAACACGCGCACAAGAGAAAGAGAAAGAGAGAGAGAACGCAAAGGTAGAACGAGAAGGAGGGCAAAGAGAAAAGGTGACGAAGTAGAAAGTGATTGAAGATGCCAAATACATATATATATTTCCTTTTAGTAGGGAAATGGAAGCTTGATTTACAAGCACGTTTGGTTTCCAGTGCCCTTGTACTGCCACCTGGGCTACAATAAATAGCAGCGAAGATGAAGGATAGTGCAGCCTGCCCAGGATTCGCCGAAAACGCGGGCATTCAAGGTTTGCTTTCCGTTCAGGTGGAAAAGAAGTATCGGTTTAAACTAAGAAAGAAAAATAGCGTCTGTACATTCTCTTGCCGAGTGGGCGGAGGTAGAGAAGCCTCCGCGCTTTTTAGCCCATCAACACCGCCACGAATACCAACAGCGACAGAAGCAACTCACAAAGGAGAACGCATTCTTTCTCATTCGTTTTTTTTCATTTTTCTTGTTTGTTTGGTTGGGTATTTTTGTCGTGAACGCTCTACAGACGTTACAGAAGTGCAAAAAATAGTTTGGAGTGCAGGTGGCGTCGCCTCTTTTTCTTAAAAGAAAAAAAGTAAAGGGTGCCCTCTGCACGAGAGAGCCTCGCCACTGCACAATGAATATAAACAAGTGTGATGGTGCGCATCATTCAGGCTGCCCTTTATCGAATAAGAATCCGAGAGATGATGCAAGAGAGGAACAAAAAACAATGGTGATACCCAGCCTAGCAAGGCGCACCATGCAATCCAAAGAGAGAAGAAGAAGAAAACAGCAACAAAGGAACTAGAAAACCGAAAGCATGAGAAATGAAAAGGAAAAAAAAAGATCAGAATAGAGAATCGCTAACCAGCGTTTAAGGTCGTTGAAGACTTATTAACCATACTTTAAAACTCCGCGTTGACTTACAGAAGCACACACACACAAAGAAGCAAACAAAAGAAAGAAGAGAAGCCAAAAAAACAAATGAATAAATGAAAAGAAGATGCGGTCCTTAGGCTTAAAGTAGGCAGTGAAGGTCCAGTAGAGTCCGCTTTCTTATTTTCTTCTTGGACAATGAACAACAGAGTCAGCTTGTCAAAGATCCAGAAGGGCAAAAACAAGTATATATAATAATATGGCGGATACGGAAACATTTAGATTCAGATTTATTAATGACGCCCGCGCAATAAAAAAAAAAAAAAGCAAGCGAGTTAGCGCACAAGTAGCACTCGTTTCTATTCTTCCTTTCTTCAATTTGTCTGCCTTTCAGAATCACTGTATAACGTCTAAACGATGAGTCGTGTGTTTTCCTTTTTTCTAAAAAAAAGCGCTTCAGCGGCAGCTGAAGTCCACTATCAAGTCGAACTAAGACGCAGCTGCGGTGATACCAGGACATAAACAAAAGGTCCTCTTTCATTATTTAAGCGCTGTCATAACATGGAGCATGGCACAGCAGGTGTAATATACAGGAGCAATAAACGTAATAATAATGACAACCAAGAACGACGTGGAAAGCGCAAGGCTAAGTGCGCGCGTGCGGTCTTTTTTTTCCTTTTCTCTTCTTATTCCCTTCCTCAACGAAAAGCAGCACAGCTTCTTTAAATAATAAAACATACAAAAAAAAAAACCAACAGAAAAACAGTTTTAATAAGAATGCGAGCAGTAACAAAAAAAAAAACGCGTGCTGACGCAACCCCTCTTCCCTTTTCCTCTCGTGCGCCTCTCCCTGATATACATGTTTGTTTGTTTGTTTGCCTACACCCCCCCCAAAAAAAGAAGGCCCTTTTAGCTATGTGCCACCCTCTCCACGTACTCCACATCTCGTGCGTTTAACGTCTTCGTGTTGCTCTCGGATCTCTTGACTATCATCCGGCTGCACTGTCCCTCCCTCAACAAGCGAAGAACCTGAAAGGCGAAGAGTCGTAGCACGCACAGTGCCTCAAGGGTGGTATATATAAAGTCGCGACTTGATGACGTGCGTGAAGCCACGCTTTGTACTTGCAGGCACAACATTTAAAAAAGGTTCAATCAAAGGAGGCAAAGACAGAAAAGGGAAGCGAAAAGGATCAGACAGCAACAACAATTCAAAAAAAAAAAAAGGTTTGTGCACACAATGTTAAGGGTTAGAAACAGACGAACTGCGGCGATCTCTGACCAGCGAGCACACACCCAATTCAAAGGGGACGTTTCTCGGCTACATTCCTTCACTTCTGAGTCGTTTTTCGTAAACGCCAACGACGGCGAGCAGCCCCCTGTTCTCACGTCCTTAACTACGCATGTGTGTGTATGTGTATGCGTGTGTTTAAGGTGAAAAAAAAAAAATAAGGTAGCAACGAAGACAAAGTGCGCACCAACAGAAACCGATGCAGTTGAGCTGCATTCAATTTACTGAGGAGCTTAATAAGGGGGAAAAACATTTAAAAAAAAAACGAGACAAAATCGATATTTAACTACAAAAACGACAGTAACGAACGCAAAGCGAAACGGCGCGATACGCACGCAGACAAACGAATTTGTCATTCAGGTGAAAAACAAAAAACGCTAAAAAAAAGTAGAAGCCAACACTCGCGGGTCGGGCCTCGGCTGCACACCACTTCGCTTCTCTCTCGCTCGCAGCGCGCTGGCACTCCCCCTAAAAACAATCTCAGTCGCCCAGCCGTTTCACTCATTTTTCCGCTCACATGCGCACACGAGTACACAACAGCAAACGTAGCATCGGTGATCGCCTCCCACTTGTACAAGCCGCTGGGGAGAAAGAGAGAAAAGAGTTGCAACGTCACCCTTCCAACATCCAAATTCTCACTGCACGTTATGATCGGCCTCTCTCTCTCTTTCCCTGACAGTATGTTGAAATATATATTTAGGCAGGATTTGGGGAAAACAAAAAAAGACGTGAGGTATGAATAATAATAATAATCTGGTGAGTGTTTCCGAGAGCAGGCGAAACACCAAGTAGGGACTGGTGACGCCGTGCGACACAAGTTTCAGTAAAGCGGAGCGAGGGAGGGTAAGGAGCTCACCTCTCTAGGTAAAAAAAAAAAAAATGAGTCGCAACGAAAACAATAGTAATTACAAAAGCATTCGGAAAAGCTGAAGAGAATCCATGGGCAAGCAAGAGAAGAAAGAGAATGTTCATCGTTTTCAATGTGACGAGAGAGAAGAAAAGAAAAAGAAAAATGAAGAAGGTGCACCGTTGTGTTCTGCCGTATACAAGTGGTAAAGTCACTTCAATTTCATTCAGACGCAGAGTTACATGTTCTTTCACACGTTCACGCACGCAACGGTGTGCTGCCGCCACTCACACCGACTAAATGTCAAAACACAAGAAAAAGGAATAGGGGGGGGAGGGCCAGCAAGCAAAAAGCAAAAAAAAAAAAATCCGATAAAATAAAATAAAAAACGAGGGCAATAAAATAAAGAAAAAAGGGAACTGCGAGAGCAGAAAAAAACATTATTCATAACAATAATCGATTATTGTAAAACAATGAAGAGAGAGGGGGGGGTGTAAACGAAACAGACGCCGCACACAACGGGAATCAACAACACCAACAAAAAGACGCCATTAAAAAAGGAGGATGAATACGCAGTCCAGGAAGTCAACACATAAAAGGTAAAGAGAGGGACTCTATGACGTATACCGCAATGAAAAGACAAAAATATTTATAAAAAAGACTTTGTGAGGCACTAAAAAAAAAAGGGAAAATAGCGCTTCTAATTACTTACTTTATTGTAAAGCTTGCGCTCCCATGTGTGTCAAGCGCCTTCGACATGAAGGATCACAGGCCAAGGATGTTATGCACACACACACACACACACTACTAATAAAGGCACATCCATTCATGTATATGTATTTTTTTTCTTTTTTAGAAGTACTCCGCATCAGAATAAAAAAAAGGGAAAATTAAAGAAATCGAAAACGTAGCTGCAAAAAAAGTTTAAAAATCGAAAAATGATGAAGATGAAAAAGGGTGGGAGTGGGAAGGAGAGGGGAGCAGCAATGAAGATACACGCGGCAAGGAGTGTCACTAAGAGCAGCAACACTACCAGAAGATCGAAGCACAGCAACACACGTGCGACACTATCCGGAGATAGCTACATATATATATATGCCACGAAGAAAAAGAGAGACAATAATAATAATAATAAACTGGCAAATGCGAATTGGCGCTGTAAAAAGCATAGTAAATTGAGCAGAAACAAAAAGAAGAGAGAAAAGCAGCGCACGCGAGTCAGTGCGACAGTTGACAGCTGCAAATGCCCAGCCAGGCAAGGCAAGCTAAAAACTGGTCAGCGCGAGCGGCTTCTGCTGATCTCGTTTACCCGCTTGCAAGAGTCTTAATAGCACTCAGGAAAGAAAAAGTGTGGAGAAAGGAAAGAGAGAGAGAGGGGAGCGTCTAAGCGCTAGACCACAAACATACACAGAGAGCACACACCACGTTTAATTTATAATTTTCTGTGCTGTCACATAAAATGGTAAAGCTCTTTTATCCGATCCCTCCGCTCAACTCCTGACACTTGGCGTATGCAAAGAAGGTTAAATTGCATCGATGCATTTAAATTAACATAATTACGAAGAAATCAATAATAATAATAAGGTGTGTGCCTCTGATAGCACACCCGCACTGCTATCGATGACATGCGCGCACTTGCACTTCCTTTTCGACCTCCTCCCCGCTGATCAGACTTTCCCTCCCGTTGCTTCCACGTAATGGCAAAGAAGAAGAAGACGTGAGGAGGAGGATGAAGAGAGAAGAGCAAGACGGCATCCGCGCGTCACGCGCATCGCACATCCACACAGTCACTCTACCACAGCTCCTTCACGTACTGCTCATCGGCAACTGAAACTTCAGGCACGGCAGCATACGGAGAGGAGAAGGACGCGGGTTGCGCACAAAGTCGGTCACGGCGGATGTGAGAAGGGTAGCATGGTGGAGGCACTGGTGCAAGCGGGGCGGGCTGAACAGCGTACACCACGGGATAGCCGCTGGGCGCTGACGCACCGGGCTGTCGGTAACCCGGCAGTCCAACCGGCACCCCTCCTCGCTCTTGCGGAGCTGCGTTGAAAGATGGGCACGGTGCGACAGGGTACGGCGGTGCTGTCACCGCGCAGCTGTTCTTGTTGTTGCTGATGCTGCTGCTCTGCATTGCTGGGTTGACGCTGCGTGCGGTGTAGCTGTGAGGGTAGCTCTGCGCCACTGTCTGGCCAACCACAGCTCTCGCGGAGTAGCTGTGTGGCTGGCTGTGCACCGCTACACCGCACGCAAGTGGGTTGCAGTAGTTGTTGCTGGTGCCGCTGGCATTGCCGCTCGCGTGATCCAACCCGCCCATGGCGCGCTTCGTCGTACTGCCCGGCTGACTACGCGTGGTAGCCGCGCTTGGGACAGTGTACGCCGTGGGGTTGCTTAGGACCGTGCGGTTCGCCACGCTGCCTGGGTTGCTGCGACGGGTGACGGTGTTGGCGTTCGAGTCCAAGACGGCGGACTCGCATGGCGTTGGGCTCGCGTCTGCCGGGTACCGCGTCGATGGCGCGGCAGCAGCAGAAACAGCAGGCACACTCTCAACCGCCCCCCGCAACCTGCATGAGACACTCGCAGTGGCCAGCGGCGTCGCCTTCTTCTCCACATCCTCCCCCTCTGCTTCCTCTACCGGCGCCTTCGACGTCGCCAGTCCAAGACGCTGCCGCATCGTGGCGGCCGCAATCGCAGCCCGCCGACTCGCAATGAACGACGTGGACGCCAGTGAGCGTGACACAAAGGCCTGCCCCTGCACCACCAGTTGCCGCTTCTCGAGGAAGCGCGTCTCTCCGGTGCGCAGCGGCCCCGCGATGGACGCAGGCGGCAGCGGTATCGGAGAGCGCAGGCCCGACGGCGGCGGGGTGGCGGCGGAGACGCGCACGGGCGGGTCCGCGTGGGCGGGAGACGACGAAGCCACGCACGTGGCGGCGGTGTGCGACGGCGACACCACCGGCGAGACGCCTCCGGCTGCAGCACCGGACTGAAAGAGCTGACGCCGGGGCGGCAACGGCCGAAGGGACACTCGCGGCGTCGCCGCCCGCCGCGCACGTCCGCCCGCGACGACGCTCTCCGCAATTCCCGAGTCCTCGCCCTCGTCGCCGTCCTTCTCCGCCCCCTCCGCCTCCAACGGCGCCATCGACACCGCAGCCACCTTCAACGACGGCACTGCCACCACAGCCGTTGCGTGGCTGCACACCGCCGGCGCGAACAGCGGGGCACCGCGGCGTGCGCTACCTGCGATGCAGCCAACGAGTTCGCCGTACTTCAAGTTCTCTTCGAAGCCCAAGACAAAGCCCTCGCTGCTCCATGGGTAGACCGAGGCCACGCAGGTCACAGCTTTGCTGGCGATACCGGCGAGATCTCCACGACGCTCGCGGGTGCGGTCCAGGGTGCGGCGGTACTCCTTCTTGATCGCTAGCAACGAGCCCCGCAACTCCGCCGTGCGGGCCTCGAAGACGTCGGCGCTGAGGAGGCCCTCGTCGCGTGCCCTCTTCAAGTTTAAATAGCTGCAGCGGCCGGCCTCCTGCAGGAGGAGGATGACTCGGTGCTCACACCAGCCTTCATGCTTCATGTAGAAGGCCTCCACCTGCTGCCACTGACGCACCTGACGTTCGTAGGCGGCCTTATGAAAGGCGGCCACAGCGGAAGACGGCGATGAAAGCTGCTCTTCCTCCGACGACGACGTTTGCCCGTCCTGTGAGTCCCGGGCTGGGCAGTCGTCCTCGTCCACAATTGGCATGAAGGACGACAACCCGCTGGTGCCCTTACTGGTTGGGGAGTCGTGCCGGCTGTTCCATGAACTGGGCTGCGAAGAACTCTCGCTCGTCGATGCGGAGAGGCCGCAGCCGGCATCACCGCCATCACCCGGCGGGGAGTCCACAGGGCTGCCCAGTAGCTCCTTCGCACTCGCCGCCTCGCCGTACTCGATCGAGTCCGTTATCATCGCGGAGAGTAGATGTTTTTTTTTTTTTTTTTAAGCCGCGCAGCGCACAGCTGAAAATAAGAAAGAAAACAAGAAGCTTAAGAATGAGCGTCGTTGTCACTACTCTTTCCCTATTCTCTTACTGGTCCTACTCTAAGAAGCAGCGTCTCTGCAGCTAGCACTGCAGGAAGAAACAGGCACAACAGGACTCGGAAAAAGTTGAGTTCAGCGCGCATTCAACGCTCAGAAAACTTCTTTTGTTCGGGTCCGGTAAAAGAAAAAGGAAAGAACTAAAAGAGAAGAAATGCGAAAGGACGAAACAGCAAATAAATAAATAAAACAAAAACAGCAGCTTAAAACTTGCCTCTTTATTCCACTGTAACTACTAAGGATAGCAATCGTAAACAAAATAAAAAAAGCAGTGGCTGCTGATGGGGAGTACTGGTAAAAGGGTGTAGATCGCGTTGCTAGATCGTTGAGGACCAGAGAAATGCAAATTCAGAAAATTTTGAGAAGTTCGTTTTTCGACGACGTCTCAACCCTCAAGTTAGCTTTTTGTTTTATTTTTTGGTTATACGCCGCCAGATACTGCACTGTCCCTAAGAGCAAATAGTTTATCAAAGCAAGAAAAGAAGAACGAGGAAAACGAATACAAGAAACAGCAAGTTAAAGCAATTGGAGAGAGAGAGAGATGACTTTCAGTAAACGTCAAGAGAACCAAAAAAGAGAGAGATAGTGCTGCTCTATAATAAGAAAGGCTGACAGATCACTCAACTTTCGGCAGCAAGACGCCTTGTCATAAACTGAACCACAGAGAAATAGAAAAAGTCTTTATGCAAATGCAATAGGTGGCTGAACAGAACAGAAAAATAATAAGGTAGCAATCAAACTACAACTAATAATAGTAACGGAGGGAAAAGGGAGAAGGGTAACAAGACAGATATATGGAAATGGAAACAATTCTGTAAATGAAAAAAAGGAGAAAAAGAGTAACAGAAATAGATGTTGCAAATATGTTATACGTATCCTACTCACACAATGATGCGTGCGTGTGCAGTGAGGATCAAATATAATAAATAAGGGTAGACAAGCAAAAAAAAAGGCAAATAACAATAAGTGTAAAAGAGCAACTAATGAACACACACAAGATAAGTGAAATCTACAAAGCGAAAAAACAGAGAAGAAATAGAAGAGAAAAAAAGAGGCAGCAAAAAAAAAACAGAAATTTCTGGTGAGATGGTCGTCGATGGTGTCGTGTGTGTGTGTGTGTGTGTATGTGTGTGTATGTGTGTGTGTGGAGGACAATAACGGGAAGAGATAGAGAGAAAGAAAGACAGCAAGGATTTGTATAAAGAAGAGAGAGCGTTGGGTAAAGAGAAGAGAAGAAAGACGAAGACGACGGCATGGTCCCAGACATGCCCTTTTTCATTTTCCTTCAAGCTGCGGTTAGCGAAAAGCTTGCACAGATGGACCACACGTGCATAAACTCGGGATTCGGCGTTCAGCAACACAGCTGCCAAGTAGTCGCAAACACAAGCTTGAAGGTTGAACAAGGCAAGGCTCTCTGGAACGATCAAGTCGCTTACGATCTCTCTGCACCGTTGGCCATAGTAGGCGCCACAAAAGTATAGCTCATCCGGCACAGGACTAAAGATTGGGACTTCAATTTTTAAAGCTTTTAATTTTCATTTTTTTGGTGTACTCAGTTGTGATGTGTTCCTTTTAATCTTATTTTTTGGCGTTCGATGAGTTGAATGTAGTTGCCAGTCCAGCGCCTCTAAACTGCAAGGTAAACAGAAACACAGGAATAAAAAAACAAAAGCAAAAGTCAAGCTGCAGAGACGGAGAGCGAAGACATACGACGTACAAGTTTTGAATGCGTGCGTTCAAGCTGTAGCCGGCGATCTCGCTGTGCACTGACACTCAGGGCGAGGCGGAGACACCTTCGGTAATAATATCGGGAAAAAAAAAGAATATAAAGAAAAGAATAAAACGTCCTCACCCATAGTGAAGAGGGGCATAAGTTGTGCCTCAAGACACTCGGTGCTAAAGCAGCATGGTGTCCTGAGTGTAGGAGAGCAGCCCGCACCAGGGAACAAAGATGCACCCTGCAAGAAAGTTAGCACCGCGGAAAGGCCCGATGTAGGCGAGAAGAAACAGAGGTGTGTACACGCCCCATGACGTAAGTAGCGGGTAAGGCATCGCCTGCTTCACAACGTGACGCTCCACACTCGCAACGTCGTTTCGCTGGAAGGCACCGGCGTCATGCGCGTTCATGAAGCTTGGATCACTCAGTCCGCCGCGCGCAGCTGTCATGGCATTGAAGTACGACCACAGCATGAGCGGCGTGACCACCAGCTGCTGGAGGCCGAGAGCGCACAAGCACGGCGTGGCACTGCGCGTGAGAATGCCGAAGATACGTGGGATAAACGCCTCGTACTGCGCCATAAACGGACCCGCTAACAGTCCGAAGAGAACGTTCTGCGCGAGGCGCTCCTTGTCCAGCATCGCGTACATCTGCGCACCAGACGGACGTGCTCCCTCGCGCTTCTCCCCCCGTGCGCGACGCGCGGCGGCCTCCCGGTGGGCGCCGTAGAACTGGGCAAAGAAGTCGCCGACGCCCCACACGGAGCCGAAGAAGACCGCCCGCTTGACGTAGAGGGACATCTGCGTCTCTCTCTTCTTCGTTCTTTTTTTTTTGTGTGTGTGTGTGTATGTTTGTGTTCTTAAAGAAAAATGTCGAGTGGACGAGAAAAGAATTCGGGCGGGGCTTTGTGTAAATCGTATTTTTTTTTCTTAACTGTTATGAAGGGATACTCTTGATGGAGAGTGTGGAAGAGAGACAATTGGGGTGCGTTACGGGCTCAGATACGGTAAATAGTTACAGAAAAAAAAAAGAGAAGATTTTTTATCGTGTATGTTTCTTTGTGATTGTACATTGGTTTGTGTGCATTGTGTGTGTGTGTGTGTGTGTGTGTGTGTGTGTGTTAGCACGTGTATTGGCATAAGCATTTACGTGAGACAGAGGATACACCCGGCGCGTGATGATAACCAAAACCAGTGAGTTCAAGACACACAGAGGGAAGAGAAGTGAGGTTTGCTAAGCACAGATATATATAAAGAAGAAGACGAACAAGCACACATGAGAGAGCGGAGGAGGACACCGCAGACGCCAAAGACACAAGGTGACCTGTTCAGGGAGGAAGAGCTGAGAGGGAGCGAGATTGCGGCTCTCAGAAACGTATAACACTACCTTTTGTTTCTAGTGCCTCGTTTGCTTGGTATTGCTGATGCTTCGCTCGGGCAGTCGCTTCAAAACTTCTTCTCTTATCCCCATCATACGACCCCACATTCAGCTATTTAACGATCGTGTTTAACATCTCATTGCCGTACCAGTGTTGTTGTTGCTGTTGTTGTGCTTTCTTTAAATTCTTTAGAAGGCCTTCAAGATCCTCATCAGCTAAGGAACTCGTAAAGCGTGAGAAATAATTCAATAGCTTTCACATGTATTTTTTTTTTCCTTCCTCTTTCCCGCCAATTACAGACAGTAGGGTGCGTTCGGTGGAGCAGGCAGATGACACACTCACCTCACGGAAGCACTACGCGTAACGATGCTACCGAACGTCTCCTATCCTCCGTTCTATTTCACAAGCAGGCAAACAGAGAACAAGGAAGCAGCTTTCCCCTTCTAAAGTCGAATAGTAATGATAAAACCAGTTCAAAGACTCATTGAAGGCCGAGAGCTCCGGGAGCGTTGTGGTGATGAATGGCAACGACAGAACCCCACAAACAAGGCTGAGAGGAACGCAAAAACAAAAAAAAATCCGTCGTCTACAGCACGGCGTGGCGGCCAAACCTCTCCTGAGGGGAAAGAAGAGGAGGAAAGGGGGAGGCGCGGGCAGCTCACAATAGGAAGAAAATAAAAAAAGGAATATTTGATTTCAGGTTTACATATATAGATAGGCATTGCGCGCACCGACAATTCCCGCTCCCCTCTCCTCTTCTGATTATCAGCACTCTCAACGTCCCTGTCCTATGTCACAGCAACGTCTCAGACGACTACAGTCAAAGCAGCTCATCTCGCGACACCAAGGATCATATATATATATATATATTAAATCTTAATGGAAGGTTTGCTTACCTTGTGCAAAGTGACGCCAGTAAAACGAAAAACAGAGCAAAAGAAACAAAAGCTGCATCACGGCGGAGTACCACCAAATGATAATAAAAATGGCTGTACTCACAACAACTGCGATGGGGCTTACGGAGAGGTTGTGGCAATCAGCACTCGTACACATATATATGTGCTTGTTCCTCTAATTCAATCACCCTCTCCGCGTACGTCCCCACAGCATGGTCTGAGACTTAAAAGAGAGCGTAAAAACAAAAACAAACCTAATCACAGACCAGATTGCTGAGAGCCTTTACGGCACGTTGTCAATCCTCGATGATATGCTGCTCCCTCAGCATGTCCTCAAACTTCCTCAACTCTTCTAAAAAGCCGTCGTTGGGTCTAGCAGCCGGTCGCGCCTTGCGGACCATCGCAAGCGCCTCGTCGCACGTCAGGCCCTTCAGATGCATGACGTACGCGACGGCAATCGTGACCGAACGCGACATGCCGGCGAAGCAGTGGATGAGCACCCCCTTTTTGTTAGACCGCGCCTCGTCGATAAATTCAAAAGCCTCGTCGAAGATGGGAATCATCCCTTGTTCGGGAAAGTCGTCGACGCCGAGAATGAGCTGCTTCATCCATGGCTCGACGACCACCTCCAGATTGCGACCTGCCGTGAGCACGTAGGCGATGTCAAGGTCGTGGTACACCGTCACCGTCTGCGCCGTGCGCAGTGATCCGAGGTAAAGGAAGTCCAGCACCTTGTCGGGGTAGATCTTGTTGAGCTGGACGTTGAGCCAGGGCAGCGTGGACTGCCAGTCCTGCTCCTCCATCTGCTTTACAAAGCGAGGACGGTTATCTACCTTTAACAGTACACGCTTCGTTGAGGGCCGCTGAATGGACGCCAAGGTCTCGTACGAGATGGGGTTGTCCAGCATGGACTCGTTCATTGCCAGCAGGAGCTCCTCTAGGCGCGGACACCAGAGCAACAGCTCCATCGGTAGCTGCCTCAGCTGGTTGGACTCAATGCCAACGCGGCGGACAAAGGGGAGGAAGGGATCACCGTGCACATTCTTTTCCCCGCCCTCCACCCCCTCGAAGGGCAGTGAGGTCAGGGCGTTTGTGTTCAGCGAGAGCACCTCCAACTTGGGGAGGTAGAAGAGCGAAAGGGGCAACTTGGAAAGCTCATTGGTGTTGAGGTCCAGCTCCACCAAGCAGCCGAAGGAGCCGCCTTGAAAGAGCGCCGCTGGCACCGTCACCAGCTTATTCTCCGCAAAACAGATCTTCCGAAGCGAATCCGCAGGGAGGTCGGAGGGGATGGTGGTGAGGCCCAACGCAGACAGGTTGCACTCGCCGGTCTCCACGCTCTGCTCAATCTCAGCACGCATCTCCTCCTCCGGATCGGAAGCCGGCAGCATGCTCAATTTACGCTGCCCTCTGCTCAAACTACCTGTCAAGAGCGAATACCCACTCGCCGCATTGGAGACGAAGGAGCCGCTTTGCGATGAGGCCTCCGACCCAGACTCGAAGTCGTCAGAGCTCCAGTCGCCATAGACGCCGTAGTTCGCGCCACTGCCAGGCCGACTCATGACTATCTCTCAACCTTTTTTTTTTGTTTGTTTTAAGGTGTGTGTGTGTGTCTGTGTGTTTGAGTGTTCGTGTTTTCCAACCTGGAAAAGAAGAAGCTTGGGGAGAGGCGAAACACAACACTTTGCAAGAAAGGGGTTGTCGTATATAGAGAAGGAAGTGATAGTGCCTTTTTTTTGCTTTTTAAAGAGCCAGTGGTGCACGCACTTCTAGCCGGTATGCTCACCGGGAAAAACCAGCTGGGCACTTGGATGTATTCTCTTTGTTATGGTGGCTAAGGCGACGATTGCTGTAGTGCTGCTTGAGTTGTTGAGCACCGCAGCAGCCAAAAGCGCAGCTGACCGTAAGCAAACAAGGGAAGAGTGAACAGACAGAATCAACTTTAAAACAAAAGGGGAGAAAATTATCGTTTTGCAGACCAGTAAAAGCAAATAAGAATCACAGTCAGAGTAAAATATACGGACAAAGGCAACGAATGGAAGAAAGAGGGGTAGATTAAAGCAAAAAGGCAAAACAAAAAAAACAATACAAGTCGTGCTTTATGTGGTGTGGGAGAGTGGGTCTAGAAGTGATCAAGCACGCCGATGCTGTAGAGAGAAAAAAAAGAAATAAGTAAATTCTTTTTCGCCTTCGCACAACGCCGCCACCCCCTTGAATGAAAGAAAAGAAGCACAGTTGATTACCTTTCTACTCCCAGTCCACCCGCTGGTGTAAGTAAGGCAACCAGACGGAAGCGATTGAGAACAGACGATTAGCAGCCTACAATACGCGCGGCTTTCCTACGTGGTTGTTCAAGTGTGTTTCTGCGCGTGTTTAAGCGTAAATGTTTGTATATATAAAAAAGGCAGCGGAGATCAAAACCAGAGAAGCGAGCACGCGAAAGTGTAGACAGGGAGAACAACGAGAGGATGAGTATCAAAGAAGGAGTCCAAGAGAATAGAAAGAAAGTTAATCGCCATTCCTTTTTCTTCATTCGTTTTTTTTTTTTCTATCTATCAGTTCGCCTTAGCAAAGCTATTGTACGATCTGCGTCTCATAAAGGCGGAAGAGAAAGAGGAGTCAAAAAAAAAAGCCCCACCTTTGCGGACAAGAATACGTTCGCACTGTGTTTTCTCAGTTCTCCACAAGTGTATGAAGGCTCATAAGCCTTGGAATGTTATCGCTCAGTACAAAGAGAGCCTCGCACTGCAGTGCCGTTAGCTGTCGGCTGAGCAACATGATAAACTGTTTTGTAGGTTAGGTTGTATTGGTCACCTTGACAGCGCTGAGTAGTACAGCTTTAAAAGTTAATCGAAGACGCCGCACACAGAGACCAAAGGAAAACAGCCACGGTGCACGCGCAATACGCATCGCAATCCTCTCTCTCTCTCTCTTCTTATTTCTTTCTTCCCAGTTTAGAACAGTTAAAGCGGCATACCGGGGTCAATAGAGCAATCGTTCATACAGCTCTGCACCCAGAAAAAGTGGACGTGCGAGACGGAAAAAAACAACACGAGAACAGTTGCCCTACCGAAGAGCAGCGCTGCGACGACGAATCGCCTCGTCGCGCTGCGTCTTGTCAGCGGCAAAGTTGCAGCGCAGCTCCTTGCCGTCCATCCTGTACCGGTCCAGCAGTGCCGCAGCACAGCCGGCAAGCGGGACGGACGCCATGGTGACGTACATGTGCCTCACTTTGCTCTGGTGCTTCACCGGCAGCATGTCCACATCCTCCACCACCTCCTTATCCTTACCGATCTGGTCCACGTAGTCGGTCGAGTTAGGGTCGGAGTCCACCACTGTGCTAATGAAATCCTTCACCTGCTTCGCAAGGAAGTACGATGGAAGGCCACCAAGAAACAGCGTGCGTGCCCGCTTCTCCTTCCGCTCACGCCAGAACGTGCCGTGCTTAAACTTGGGGTCGTGTCGAAGCTTCGGCTCCTCAGGCGCGTCGCCGTCCACCACCGCGGGGGCGGCCTCGGCACCAGAGGCGTCCCTCTGTGCCGCGGCATCCGCCAGCATCTCCTTGACGGCGTCCGCGGTGGTGGTCAACTTCGTCATCTGCCGCTCCAGGCGCTGACTCGCCTCCCAGCGGTGTCGCTCCTTCCGCGTGAGGCCCTCTGGCATCGGCGCCGGCGCGGCGGCCTCCACGCGCGCACGCTTCGCTACAGGGACGATGGTGGCGGGCGCCGGGGACGTGGCCAGCGGGGAGGCAGCAGCAGACGCGTCGTGGCTTCGCTTGCGTGGTGGTGCGGAGTCTGCGCCGAGGGACGTGCGGGGGTGGGCGGCGCGGTACTGCGGTGAGCCATTTTCGTCCCCCTCTCCGAGGCGCGGCGGCGCGATGCGGTGGGACGGTGTGGCGGTGCCCTCTCCGTCTGACTTCTTGCGTTTCACATCACGTCGTTGCTTCTTGCGGAGGACAGCTCTGCTGGGCATGGCGGAGGGCCTTCACAGTACGCGAGGGAAGGGAATGGTGCTGCTGTGCAGCGGACAACAGACGAGGGAAAAAATGGCTTCTACTTCCTCTTGATAATAGTTTGAGCAGCAAAGATTAAAGCAGCTGCCCTTAATTTAAATAATTGGTATTATGCGGTGCCGTACACAAGGCTGTGAAGCCAATAAGAAACGAAACAGAGAAGACAGGAAAAAAAAGGATTAGCGAGAGTAAAGCATGTTATATTACTGCAGTAGAGACGAAGAGGCCACCGAAGAGGATAAAGAGAGCAGTACCGTCAACGTCTTGGGAAAACACTGTACACTCATGCGTATGTACACACATGTTTTCCTGTGTATAGGCGTGCCCTCTCTCCTTTAGACGTGACATGATGATGGTGGTGCTGAAACGCAAACAAATACAAATTCTAGCGGCCATCTACGAAAAGCTGAATCTTTTTGTTGAGGAAAAAACCCAGCACGTGTCCGTTTCTTTATTCTGCGCAGAAACAAACTGCAGCTTCATGCATAGGGCCATTTTGGAAGAAGAGGAGATAAAGAAGCATCCCAGCCAGTCACTTTTTGTTTGGCGAAACTTCCTTTTGTTTTCCTTTATTGAAGCAAAAAGAAAAAAATAGAGCAACCAGCACAAATATGTCGCGCCTCGGAATACAAAACGGTCCGTCTGTTCTTCGATAACACTATTCAAAATTGAAGGAATCTGTTGTCCGAATCCAGCAGTCACACACAACACATTCAGACCCTAACACTGGCCTGAAGAACGTGTAGAGGATGGCTCGCGCTTTAAAGCAACAGCAAAGCATAAAAACACATGTAATAGAAAAATAATTCAATAGACCTGCTATGCTGGCAACTTCACAACCGGCAGCTCGTTGATATACCTCACACGTCGTCGGCACTGGCCAAGCAATTCGTCTCCACATCGTCTAATACAGGCACTGAAGTCCTTTTTTGTTGCTGTTGTTATTGGCGCATTTTTGTTTCATAAGGGAGGGTCGATCTGCGGCATCCTCAATTCTGCTTCGGTGGCGGAGAAGGTGCCTCCGATGCGATGGGCAGTGCGTCCACCAGCGCAGCGCCGGACAGCGATTCCGCGTCTGCGTTGAAGGCCTCCTCGTCGTTGTACACCATGTCCTCCAGGTCCGGCACCACGTCCTCAAAGTCGTTCTGACGTCTGCTGAGCTCCTCAACGATCTGCAGGCGCTTGTGGCTCGGTGCGCTGAGCACACCACCGGTGCGGCGGTCTTCGGAGAGGAGGACGACACTGGCCAGGAGCGCCAGCAAGGCGGAGATGAGGAAGAGCGCTTCCGTCCACATAAACCCGATGAGCGGCGGCAGATCTTGGGAAGGCTGCGTGCCACCACCACCGTTGCCGCTGCTGCTGCTGTTGCTATTGCTGTTGTTCGCTTCGCGGAAGTGATCTAAGATGGCACCAGCCAGCATCGGGAAAGATGCCAGGCCGATGTTCTGAATGGATGTCATGGCGCCGTACGCGACGCCCACAACGTTGTCCGGCACCGCCCATGGAATCGACGGCCACAGCCCCGACACAAGGAAGCTGTAGAAGGCGCCCATCATCACCATGAGCACCGGAGCGGGGATCATCGTTGCCATGAACACCACGTGAATCGAGGCGAAACACGAGCAGGCAAGGATGAGCCAATACGTGTTGCGACCCACCGCGTCCACCACCAGGCCAATCACAGGACTGGCCACGGCGGAGGTGATTTGGTAAATGGAAAGGTAGCGGGCGGCGGTATCGCCCGAGTACCCGTACTTCACCTCGAAGAAATTCTTCCCCACCCCCATAAAGGGGAAGATGGACGTGTAACAGAAGACGCACACGGCGCACAACAGCCAATATGAAAAGGGCATCCGCACAATGTCGGTCAGCTTCATTGCGTCCGCGTCTGCCTCGACCTCCGCAGCGTCTTCTTCCTCCGTGATGGGGGTAAGATAGCCTGTGCGCTCGGCGTATCGGTCCGCCATGACCAGCACACCGCACGCGCACACCGACACGAGGCACGCCCCGGTGCCGGCGATGGAGGCAGCCTCGACGCCCCACCGATTCGCAATCACCGGTGAAAAGAGGAAGTTGAAGGAGGACCCTACGCGGGAGAAGCTGATGGTGATGCCGAAGGCCAGCGCCATGCCACGCCGGCCCTTGAACCACCGCGCCACAAAGGCGGACTGGGCGACGGAGAGCGATTCCCCACCAAGGCCAAAGACCACACGGCCTACAATCAGCACCCAGTACGTGGTGTTGTGCACACCAAGGTAGAAGAGCACAGACCCAGCCAGGATGAGCGAGGTAAAGAGCAGCATGGCGCGGCGCAGGCCCAGGTACTTGTCAATCAGTAGACCGCCCACGACAGAGAGCACTGTGTTGGGCCACGAGTAAACGCTGTACAGGTACTGGTTCATGCTCTCCGTGTAGGGGTGTCCTTGCTCCTTGAAGAAGTTCTCGATGCTGTTGCCACTCCCACTTCCGATCGATCCTGGGAAGTCGTAGATGTAGTAGCTTCCAAATGTGAGAAAGCATGCCACCGCCAGCACGTACCACCGCAACTCTTTGGCCTCTTGCCGGAGGACAGTCCACACCGTCTCCGCCTCCCCGATAACGATCCCACCGCTCGGCTCACCAGACGCCATCTTTTGAGATCTCTATAAAAAGGTGGAGTGAAGTTGTCCAGTTGACGTGTAGAAACAATTTCAGATTGTTGTTCTCCTGTGTGAGTGCTGGTAATTTTTTTTGTGTATCTATGTGTAGTGAGGTGAAGTTTCCGTTTTGAAAAGCACCAGTACTTTTCGGCGGTGTCTTTCTCGAACAATTCTTGCGGTTATGCGTGGCAGCAGCGGGCTACAGCAGAGAAACAAAATTGATAGCACTAAAACAAATCTTAAAAAGGAATGCAAGTGTTTTTTTTTGGCGTGTATGTGTGTATAGAGCAAAGCAAGCGTTAGCTATGAAGAGAAACAGCAGGGGGCAGCAGGTAAAGCACAGAAAATACAGTAGCGTCTTACCTTTGCGATGGCGTGTACTGTAGAGCACTCATTGTGGTAGGAATGTATGTGGCGATTAAAAATTGTCAAAAGGACACGATTGTTTGGGAAATTCAGCAAGACACATCATAGAGTAAAAGTGTGACAGGAAGGAGACGAGAAGCCAAAAGTAAGTTTTTTTCATTTATTCGTATGTAAGGGGAAGGTGGAACTGATATGGGGTAGGGAGGCACTGAGCCCACACGCGCGGAGCGCAAGCGCACACTTGGTAAACAAAATGAGTTTAAACCCCTGATGATCAACTACAAAGTCATACTAGACAGTTTTCAGGTCCGTGTGTGAGTTAGCAAGGGCCCATATGCACCAATGAACACAAGCCTCTCCATAAAAAAAGGCACCGCTAAGGAGCAAAGAGAAAAAACGAAAAAAAGACACACACAAAGGAAGTATGTGCAAGCTTCGTCAAGCACTTCTCTCTCGTTTAGATAGATGACCATGACCTTCATATTGCCTTCTCGTCCTATTCAAAGAAGTCAGCATGTCAACTTTTCTTGTTGTTGTTGTTGTTGTTGTTGTTGTTAAGTCGAGGGGGACTGCGTTGTTTGGCCTTGTGCACTGCGCAGTAGATCTCTGCGAGCAGTGCGTGTCCGGTTAGTCGTTATAGAAGTACTTGAACATGCCAAATGTACACCGAAGATGATTGCAAACAGAAAAGAAAAGTTTTGGTTTTTTTTTTATGTGTGAGTAAAAAACGAAGTCTGGCCCGCTTCAGCGCTTATCACGCATAAACACAAACACACAAACACACGTCAACGAAAGCCGGCCTCACTTGACGCGGTTGGAGACACCTGCAGACACTGGTTGGTGTTCGCTTTCCGATAAAAAAAAAGGTCAAAGCCTCCCATGCGCTGTCCAGCCCTGTCACTGCACGTTGCCACGAGAAAAAAAAAAAGCACGTAGAGTCACACTGGCGAACATGTTGACGAAAAGACAGAAACAATGGCTAGCTATTCGTGCCCGAGCTAGGGATAGAAAGCGAAAGAAAAACATCTGCAGTATTTCAACTGATGACAATGATTCGAGACACAGCCACTGCATTAATGCAATGCCAAAATGTAGCGCGCTCTAAAAAGTTCAGCGATGTCAAGTTACACACACCCGCCTCTCCACCTTCTTTTTTTTTTTTTGGCTTGTCGTGGTCGACAACAAAAAAAAAAAAAAAGAGAAAAGGAATCCTGTACAGACGCCGACAGACATTCGGCTAAGACTGGTGAAGGATTTTGAGGAGCAGCAAGGCATTTGAAAAACAGCTCGAGTGGGACGGACGGCGCGCTCCAAACATAAACACGAAAATACACGCTCGAAAGCAAAAAAAAGAAAAAAAATCATTGCAGAGATAGATGAATACAGGAAACTGTCTATCATCCGTTACGCTCCACTCTTAAACCACAACTCAGTAAATAAATTAAGGGGAGGATACTAGAAACATGAGAAAGAACGTTGTCTCCGTCGAGCCTGGCTTACCGCGTCACGCCTTTCTGACGCGTGCGCTTTGTGGCACGCCCTACTCATGTTCGGCGTCGCGCTGGTCCAGCATCGCGCAACCCAGCGCGCCGAGATAGCCGTCGTGCTCGAGGAAGTGCGCATGGCAGTCACCGGAGGACCAGTACTTCATCGTGCCACTGATGAGGCTCCAAATCATCGGATTGTCCCGCACGAAGCCACCGGCGAAGAAGATGTTGGGCACACCGTGCAGACGCGCGTGCAGGTAGGCGAGCTGGGTGATGTTACCAGCGATCATGTTCAGAAGCGAACGGACAATGTCGATAGCCGATGCCGCTTTGGTGCCGTTGCGCACCACCGGCGACTGGAACTCCAGTGACGCTGATTTGCTCGCCAGCGGAGACAGAATCTTGCTCGCTGCGTCGTCGTCGGCGAAGTGGTCGGTGTTACTGGTGCGGTTCATGTCGTTGAAGCGCTCTGTGCCTAACTTGCCAAAGGTGCTGGCAACTGTCTCGGACGACAGCATCGCTGGAAGGTCCTTGGCATTGTAGCCGTAGATGTCGCCCACCAGCAAATCCACATTCTTGTTGTCGCCTGGGCCGTCCAGCCGCATAATCTCCATCACCTCCTCCCATGAGTTGAGGTTCGTCATGGTGCGCACCAGGCCCCAGAAGGTCGCCCCGCCGATAGGACTGCCACCCACACGGACGTGGGCGCCGTCAGCGCCGGTGCACTTGATGAAGGAGATACCCGAGCCAATGTTGATGAGTAGGTAGGGGAAAGGAGAGAAGCCATCGCCGCTGCTGACCAGCTTGTGTGAGTGGTGGATCCCCGTCAGTGGGTCGACGGTGAAAACCGACTCCGGTGCGATGCGCAGGATCAAGTTGAGGCCCTTAACCACGGCGTCCATCTCCTTCACCACGTCAAACTCCACGCCCAACTCGTGCTGCGCCAGCGAGGCGTACTTAAAGGCACCACCGCCGGTCGCGCGCACCTTCGCCGTGTACTTAGTCTTGAAGGCGTTGAAGGCGTGCATGCTCGCCAGGTACTCGGCAAAGCGTGGGATCTGCTGCGATGGGATCTTCATGAAACGCAGCGTGCCAACCCGCGAGTGCGGGTCGAGGCGCAGCTCCTTCTCAGCAGCCTCCGAGTCGGCAAAGAACTGGAAGGTGCGGAGGCCCAACTTGTCGGAGAGGGACGACGCCTCGTGAATGGCGGAGGGGAACGGGTTAAAGCCGCTGGTGGCGGGTGGCATGAGAAAGGCAACCTTGGCGAAGGTGCCCCCGATGTCGATGGTGGCCGGGACCTGCAGATCAAAGTCGTGCACAGCGTCCAGCCGCGCTGTGGTGGTCTCCGCGTCGCTCACCTCACCAGGCAGATCAGTGCTGGAGGCGAGCGGTGAGGTCGAGGCACCGGCGTACAGCCGCTCAAAGACAGAGGCGAAGTAGCTGTGCACGACGTCGCGGCGGATCTTGCCAAATGGGGTGAGGAACGTGCTGTGGTCGCTGAAGGCGTGTGGATGGAGGTGGACGTACTGGGGGATCTGCGAGGGGTGCAGCTTCTCCTCCTTGGCCATGCTGGCGAGATCCTCCGTGATGAGCTGCCCGCCAAAGTCCACCAGCTCCGCCCAGCTCAGTGCCTTGGCCTCGCCGTCGATGGGATGCGTCTGGTACCACTCAAACTCGATGGTGTCGCGGTTGGGGTACACCACAGCGATGATCGGCTTCAACGGGTCGCAGTGCACAAACACAGCATTCACGTAACGCGAGACGGAGAAGATGCGCTCCAGCTCTACGGCGACGGCGTATTGAAAGTTCACGGGCCACAGCACGCCAAGCGGGGTGCCGAGGAAGGTGAAGGTGCTGTCGCGCTTCCGGAGCGCCGCAATCTCCATCTCCACGGCGGCCTCGCCCTTCCGCGTTACCACCACCTGCCCAATCCCCGCGTTGTCCGACAACGCGCTCAGCGGCTTCAGATTCACCATCAGCGATGGCGCCGGGGAGCCGTCGATGGTGGTGACACCCAGGCAGTTCTGGTAGCTGACCTCGGACACGCACGGGACGTAGCACACACTGATGTGCTCCAGCAGACTGAACGCAGTGCTCTCCTGCGAGACGGTGAGGACGATCTTGCGCACCGACCCGCCGAGCTGCTGCTGGAAGGCGCGGAAGAAGAGAAAGCGCAGGATGGAGCTGTCCTGTCTGTTGATGTGGATGCGGCGGGAGAGAAGCTGATAGACACCGTTGAACATCCAGTTGTACACCGCACCGTAGCGCCGCCTCGCACGGCTCAGCTGCAGGCGGCTCGTGCTGAACAGCGTCGGCGTGGTCACGAGAAGAGTTGGGTGAAACTTCATCAAGACCTCCTGCAAATGCGCGGCGCCAGCGGTGGCGATGGCGTTGCCTTGACTCAGCATGCCCATCACACAAATGCGCTGGAAGAGGGAGGCCATCGGACTAAACCACACCATAGACGCCTGCTTGAAGGAGGAAGGCAGCACGCCCGTCATCAGCAGCACGCTCAAGTCGTGGAGCACGGCGGAGTGGCGGACAGGCAGCAGCGTGGTGCCGTCGCTGCTCGCCGGGATGTTTGTGTTGTCCATCGTGTACGTCAGCACTGAGTCTGTGGTGACGTCGTCCTTGCCGGGGGCGGACGGGTTAAGGCGGCCCCTCTGCTCCACGTACTCGAAGGGGATGAGGGCGATGTTCAGGTCCTTGGCTGTCGCGTGATCGTCGTCATCGGCAAAGGCGTTGGTGTAGATGACAGTCTCCAGCTTGGTCGAGCGACACGTGAGCAGCGTCGCCACGGAGCTGCGGTCGGCCACCGCGACGCGGATCTTGTGCTGGTCCAGAAGCGCACGCATCGTGCTGCGCTTGCCTGCCAGCGGCACCGTAGTGAAGCCGTACAGCGCGCAGGCCACCTCAAGGATGGCGGCGTTGCGGCTCGGCTCGCACTCAACCCCGACAAGATCACCCGCGCGAAAACCCATCTCCAGCAATCCGGCCCCGAGCTCGCGTGCGCGGATGTCCACGGTGCCGTACGTCATCCACTCCGGCTCGCCCAATTCGCTAGTAGCACCGAGGCACTTGAAGGTGCGGAAGCGTGTCACGCTGCGCTCCCACATCTCGCCTAGCGTCTGCACGCCGGCGAGTGGGTTTAGCGTCTTGTTCGCCATACACATCTCCGCCTTCTCTTTCAGCACCTCCAGCGAAACAAGCGGCGGCTCACCAGTAACGGGCAAGGAGCTGTAGCGCTGCGAAGAGTAGAGGACAACCCACAACACAAACCCGCACAGGAGGAGCGACTTGAAGCTGACAGTGAAGAAAAGCCACGCCACTGCGGCAACAAGGAGCGCCTCCAAGCGCTTGTTCGATGTTGGGTTCGAGTGTTCGTGGTTGGCCGCCTCCACCAGGCTAGAGACGTTCAGCCGTGACGGCGAGCGCTCCTGTGTGACCTGGTCCGGGTCTACCGCCACCGTGACGCAACAGGTGACGCCGAAGTGGTCGGACAGGTAGGTGTACGGCCGCCTGCTGCCCACCATGAACTTTTCCAGGTGCGGGTGGTCCACCTGCACCGACGCGTTTACGAAGAAGTAATCCTGCCGTTGCGGTGTAGACTCAAAGCGCTCGAGCTTTGACAGCTTGGGAAAGTACAGACTGGGCGGACGCGTTGGCGGGTTCTGTCCTGCCTCCTCATAGACCACATCCCGCACGGTCCCAAGGCTCTGAAACTGACTGAGAAGGTCGAGAAACTTACGCGATGTTTGCCCGCTCGCCGCGTCAATGCCGTAAATGTTGAAGTCGCCGGCAATAACGAACGGCACATCGTCGCCGCTGGGCCGCTGCGTTGCGGCGACGGCGGCGGTGGTGGTAGGAGGGCTGTCAAGGCCGGACACCTGCGCCAGTGCGGCCCGTACGAAGCGGTGGACTTGTTGGATCTGCGACGACTCCGGCGGCAGGTTGTCCTCTGGCCGCAGGTGGACATTAAAGAAGACAACTCGCTGGCTGCCCTCGCCGCCCACCGCCGGCAGCTCGACCTCGGCAAAAAGACATCCCTTGCTCACTGTGGCTTCACCTCGCTCGTGGCTGCGGAAGGTGTAGGAGCCGCGATGCCAGATGGGAAAGCGAGAGGCGATGATAAGACCGTTGTCGGAGCAGACGTTGTACTGCAAGATGGTGCGGTAGGAAGGCTGGCGCGAGATGACGTAGTAGTGAAACCCCTTGGCCTTGAGCCCGTCGAGGAGCATCTTCTGGTAACAGAACTGCCTCTGGAGTGCGTAGGGGAGGTAGCTGGTGGTGTACACCTCCTGTAGAAGAACCACATCGTAGGCGTCAACGCTCCCGAGAAACGTGTCGATGCGCTCGTGTTGGTAGCCGCCGCTTCCACGCGGAAGGATGTTGAAGTTGTAGCTCAACACCCGCGCCGAGGCGACACCGCATTTTTTAGCATCGGACATGACTCACCCCCGCACTGTACTCGTCTTCACGCACAAATGCAGACGCGCTCCACTACTCCGAAACGAGTCTCAGCTGACACTCTGTTTGTATTTTCTCGAATGTGTCAAGACACAATCCTCTGAAACCACAAAAAAAAAAAAGGAAAGAGATGAATGCTACCTGCACTAAGCACGACTTAGACTAAATACACCAGCGTGCCGAAAAAAACTCGTTCTTCCGCGACTCTAAAAGATATTAAAAGCGGTCCGTCAGGAACGATGCGCGAACGTCAATATGGAGGAAGCAAACGACAACAGGGAGGGTAGGAAGACGAAGAGAAAAGTCATTTTTGCGCGTGCTTTGCTTTCAGAAAAGAGAGGACGAGAAGACGTGGCACTCAAAAACCGGCATCCAGGCACTAGACATAGGCGCATATAATCACGCGGTCTTTCTTTTTCACGTTTATGTGAGATGTATAACATCCACAGAGTATCCGGGATGCAGGAGGGCTGGTGCTAGACACAAAAGAGAGCTGAAAGCGTTTACTCAAGACTCGGAAAACATTTGTGAAGACAGCCTCAACCAGGTAAGGCCGCATGTCGTTAGTGAACCAAGGTGGACGTTTGAGAGGTATTGGGAGGCGTCTAGTAATAATAAGAAAGCCGACAGCTCATGGCAGTATAGCAACGGACAAATCTAGGTGAAGGATCATCTAAATAAATAAAAATGGGGATCTATGGTATAGGGATTATTGACTTCATGCTCGACAGCCTTTCTTCGCATTTCTTTCCTTTTCAAATCGTCTGCGGTTGCAGCTGCGAGCGTCGGACCAGCCTCAGCTGAAAATCCTTGTTTGGGATGTTCTCCGCCTCGTCAATGATTTGGCGTTCCGGGCCTCGCCTGTCCTGGATGTAGCGCGCCGCTGCACGGAGGTAGGCGAACCACGCCGTACACCCTCCAACCCCAGCAGCGAGGAGATGCAGAATAAAACACATGCCGTCGAGGGGGTGTCTAAAGACGCCGTCGAAGGACAGCAATTGAACAAGCTCGATGATCAGCATTGGCAGGGAGGAGAGAAGGAACATCACGGCGATGCCAATGAGAAGACGGCCCAGTCGCAACGACCACGTCCGGCCGTACTTGTAGGCGTACACGAACAGTGGCGCCGAGCACGCCCCGTAGGCGAGAATGCCGACGATACTGAACGCCAGGTAGGCCTGTCGGAGCATCAGGTCTGTGTTCTGGAAGCGGATAAAAATAACGTAGTTGACCAGCGTGATGATGACGAGGACGAAATGGTACAGGAGACACGCCAGCGGCACTGAGAGCTTGAAGAAGTGCATAGGGTCCTCAGCGAGCAGCGGCCGCGAGCTATATAAAAATGCCTTTATTCCGTGGTAGCAGCGCCAACTCGATTGTGGCAAGTCGTAAAAGTGGAACAGCAAGGAAAGAATGAGTACAGCTTTCAACAAGAACGACAAGTAAGAGCTACAGATAAATATCCGTTCTGTTTTTCGTAAATATATATATATATATTTTTTTTCGGGTATTACGCGTGGATGACGCAACTGAGGAAGCGCTGAATACCTGCTATTCTCTGCAAGAAACAATTGATATGAGCCGCCTTAGGCAGCAGAAATAGAAAAATACAGAAAGCAGGAGAACAACGAAGATAAGGAGAGAGAGATATAAAGAGGCAAGGGAGAGAGCAAAGACGACACTTCTCCGTCAAGCAAAGGAAACGCAGCAAAGATGAAGACTCAAAAAAACTTGCCATGCGAACAAAACACTGCGGCTTCTCCTATACTTGCTCAGGGTACTCAATTTAACATCAGCTCTGCCATCATACAGCTGCATTCTTTCTAGGCTTTTGTAGGTTGAAAGTGCGCACAGGTGCCGCCTCAGCTGCCGTCCACTTTCTTTTGTTAGGAGAGAAAACAAAAATAACTTTTTTTTCTTTTAAGAACGAAGCAAGTTAGGTCTTGAAGCGAAACCTTACTTTAAATCAAAGCCCCCAGCAAAGCCCACTCCGGCGCACGCGACGAAAGATAACTAGTCCCATTTTACACTCTCATCATCCTCTTCCTGTCAGAGAAACAAAACTCCGAAGAACACATTTGTTTTTTCGAGGTACGACAAGACAAGAACCAGAAAAAAAAAAAAGCAAATGCATGCTAGTTTTGGTCCTCCACAACGGTGCCTTTCCACACGTAGCGACACTCTGTATCGGAGCAGGCAAAGTACAGTGTCATGTCCTCCTGCGGCTGGCCAAGCGGGTTCACGAAACACGCAACACCCTTCTTTCCACAGCGCGGGCACGGCTTGTCGGGGTCGCGCTGCGCCGTGGGGTCGTTGGCGAATTCCGCGATGAGGTCCATCCCGCCGATGGCGTCGGCCTTCATTTTTAGGTTCATCACGTGGACGAGCTTGCAGTCATCGTGCTGCTCCGTCGACTTGCAGTAGTTGCACCGCCACGCCATGTTGTACGTCTCCTCGTCGCACTCGGGGTACAGCAGATTGCTGCAGCGAGAGCAGAAGAGCATCGGGGCCGTGGTGGCCGTGCCGATGGACTCCGTGGTCACTCGCCGCGTCTCCATTGCGAAGGCAGGACGGAGGAGAGGGAAGTGTAGGGAGGACAAAAAGAGTACAATCTAAAGAGAAACAAGGAAGCTCGCAACGCTGGCACAGACGGCGCGGCGAGACACAAAAGACGCCAACTCTCCGGGCAAAAGAGAGAGGGAGGATGAAGAGGAAGAGAACAATAAAAAAATCTCTTCTCACTGTGAGTTACGAAGACACGCTCTTTGGAGCTGTAAGCCACAAGTAGTGGTATCAATTAACATTATGAGGATAACATAAGTGAGGGAGGAAAAGGCAAGTTGTGAATGAGTGAGCGTTTTAAAGGTAGCGAACAGAAAGACAAACACCTGAAGGAAGAAAACCACAGGCATCTCTTACCGGCAGTCCTCTGTATTTCGCCCATAGCCGACCGCAGAGAGAGAGGTGAAGCTGGGGTGGGCATGAACAGCACATGGCGCCTCTCTGTAAATTGCAGTCACTCGGAGAAAACAAACTCCCCCACAAAGCCTCGCATTACAGAGATCCCTATCATCCATTAGCTAAAGCCTGCGAAAGAGGAAGTTTGGAGCACTGGTGGTCCTCTTCACAGTGCCCGGCAGTATGCCAAAACAGAACAGCGCAACGCTCTGCAACACGCCCCGTCTGCAACGCAAAATCGCACAGCTCGTCTTTTTGTGGTGGTTGTTCTTTGGTAGGTTTACTTGGGTTTGCACAACGCTCCAAAAACACTCATGTACACACACATACATGCAAGTACATAGATCAGCGTAAACATAAATAAATAAGAGGCTCGGGAAAAAAGATAAAAACATGTTGGACCAGACCATCCGATAATATTGATAGGGGGAGAAAAAATAAACATATTCCACTTCAACGCCCCTCGTCATGAGAAAGAAAAAAAAGGAAAGGAGAGCGTGATTTCTCATCAAACAGCACGCCTTTTTTTTGTGTGTGTGTGCATTTCCTTTCTTTTCCTCTCCACTTTCCCTCTCGTGCTACAACCAAGACCAGGAGCGCTCTTGAGCCAATATTGCAAAGACTGACATCTGCACAAGAGCACAGAGCTCCGTTTCACGCCCTCGTCTGCATGCGCATCTCGTCCACGCTGATCTCGTTCTCGCCCTTCGACACATCCCAACAACAAAAGTACTCCCCGCGCGCGAGAGCGCGTACACGTGTATAGGTAACGCGGTCGCAGCTTAATCCTTGCGGCCCTTGATGAGGCGCGTCGTGATCTTTTCTTTTGTGACAATCATCGCAACGGCGCCGTAGCCAGAAAGGCTGTCGCGGTCACACGCAGAAAGCATTGCCTGCGCGGCCACCTCAAACACCTCCTCCGGCGATAGGTTCGGGCGCCACAACGCCTCGCACATGCCGTGCAGACTCTCTGCTGCGGTGCCGGCGCATACGTAGTCCTCCGGCTCGCACGGCGCACCGAGCAGGTCCGTAGCACAGATGTAGACCTCGCCGGTCGCCTTATCGATGCTGCCGATCACCGGCTCAACAAACCAAGGCCCGAAGCGAGCCTCGTACAGCATGGAGGTGATCATAGAAGAAAAGGCCTTTCCGGTGATGTTGCGCTCCTCGCGCAGCTTGTACATCTCCGTGCGGAACTCCACCTTGTTCGCAAATGTCTGCTGATCGGTGCGCAGACCCGTGAGACCGTAGACGACGCTGTCGTTGACAATGTGAAGCTTAGGCACCTCCATCGAGATGGTCTTCAGCTGCTCACCAAGGCGGTTATCAGAGATGATCACAAAGCACTCCTTGCCCGACATGGCCATCACGGAGCCGCCGCTGACCTGCAAAATAGACATGGTGAATGTGGAGGACGGCGAAAGATATAAATAAATAAAAGTAAACAGAGGATAGAAACGAGGGTCTAAATGTCTGCGAAAGGAATGAACGCCGCTGAATGAAATATTGGCGAAGCAGGGCAGCGAGAGTGCGTGCTTTGCAAAACAAATAACAATAATAATAAGAGCAACGTGTATTCAAGCACAGATAGTATTGTTAGACAGGTAGGCCAAGTCCACACAAACGCGCACACACGTCGCTAAAAGCGTGACAGTCACCCAAGAAGTGAGGTGTGTATAGGAGGCAGTGCAAGCGGGCAGAAAAGTGGAAGTGGCGGAGTGTACCTGCAATTTTTCTCAAGAGCAACAAGAATAATAATAATAAGTGTTGAGGCGAGACAAGTGAAAGAGGTGACTCTGTCCGACCGCCGTTACGTACAACAATGAAGATCACAAAGAGGAAAGAGAGGAAGAAGACATAGGAGAATAGAGTTTCTGTTTTAAGGATGCTTTGCCAAGGGAAGGGGAGAGAGATAACGATCGCTCCATCAATTCTGCTTTCCTCGGCACGATGTGCGGCAGATAGAGAGCTGTCAGATGCAACTTCTGTTTTTATCTTTTTCCCCGGATGCTTTTTTTTTTTTTTTCGCTTTCAACGCACTCCATTGCTGCTTCTGGGTATCCCGCCGTCACAAATCCCATCTGAAAAACCTTGTGCTCTTAACTCATTTAGCTGAAAATACATGTGATGGGACAAAACCCGCATGTGGTGACGCACACGCGCAGTGCCACAGAATGAAACACCAGCATGCGCCTGTTGATGGCGCAGGTGAAGGGACTCAGAGAATCGAGCTCAAACACGAATCCGACGCGTCACAAAATAGGATACCATAAAAACGCAATAGATGCTCAGATGTGAGCGTAGATGTTGGCATTGATGCATGGGATGCAGTGCACAGAGAGAAATTAACAAGTTTGCGAATACTGTAAAAAAAAGGCAAATGCAAAACTATTGCGTGCCCCGCAACGTGGAATCCAACGCCACTCTCCGAGGCCTTCAGCGACTCGGCAGTCGAAGTCTTCCACATGCCTTTCTCCGCTACGAAGCAGGGTCAATAAAGAGATGAGGTCCAAAGACAAACATGCACATGCGCCAGCATTTGAGAAAGGAGCACATCATAGAGCGATGACAAAGTTGCACTCATAGTTCTTGTTATTAAGATTGCAACTACATCTTCCTCTGCTCTTCCCTTTCACGGTACTGGTTGCCTGCCTTAACTAACACAGGATGCGTGAAGCCCTCCAGTTTGCCGTCCTCTGTGTAGATGGGCACGAAGTCGTGCCCGTACTTCATCACCTCTGCCCGCGTTCGGCTAAAGTACACAACGACGCTAAACATGGACATGACAAACAGTCCTGGCAAATACACCCGCCACGTCGTTCGGTACGGCTGCTTCATGCGTCCAGGCCGAAAATTGCAGAAGAGAGATTATCGTGGAAAAAAAAAAAGAAGCTGTGCAATGCACACTTCCGCAAAACGAGGGATAACAAAAACGATGGTGGTGTGCTTGCTATGCACTTTGCAACTGTGAAGAAACGAGAAAGAAGAGAGTTGATAATAAAGAAGGAGAGTAACGGAGCGACGCTTCACATTTAAAATAGGAAACAGTGGGAATGGTGAAGATACATGGGCCAATCTGGATAGGTTTCCTTTGTTGTTGTTTTTGGTATCTGAGGTGCTGTCATTTTGGCTTCATACCTTGGCCCCATGGAGACGTTGAGATTATTATGCAGCAGCTCGCGGAAATCAAAGTCTAAACACCTAGCACAGCTAATATATATATATATATATATTCCCACAACCGGTAAATGAAAAGGTTAGCAGCTAAGGAGTCGGTCCTGGAGAGGGAGTCGACGACGACTCCTTTGCTCGTGTCTGCCATTCCAGGTGCTGCCACCTGTTTTGAGTTGAGGGAATACTCGTTTGTTAGCGTCTAAGAGTCGACGTAATAATTAATAGAGAAAACAAGAAGAGAGAGAAAAGCATTGAAAGAAAAAGATGAAGGGAATGCACTTGACACCGGGTCCGCTTTAGTAGCGAATACAACAATAACGAAACAACGTAAGAGGAAAGAAAATAATTGAAAACAATCTAAACGCAAAGAAAGAAAAGATGCACGAGGGAAAATAACAAGAGCGTGAAAAGCCAGTAAGTTCTGACAACCTGAGTAAGTGTGAGGCGGGGAACAGCATGCGCAAACGATAAGAAAAAAAGAGTTTGAGAGGAGAAAGCAACTGAAAAAAAAGAGCACATGGGCTTTCTCCTCTCACTTTTCTTATATATCAAATTACTTCTTCTCGCTTCATACGCTCCTTTGGAAAGAAGCGAGAGACAGAAGAGGGACCCCGTTTTGCAGGTATCGCGGACGATGAAAATGAATAGAGAGAGCTCACGGCGCTCCAATTTCCATCAATGGAACCCTGCGCAGAGCCTCTATGCAAAGATGAGAGATTAGAATAAGTGTACATATACCGGAATTGGGGACTGAGTAGAGAGTCACGGTTACAGCTAGAGAGCGTCGCAGTTTTCGTTTTGGCGATCGAAAAAAAAAAGCAGAGAAACAAAACAGAGAGTGAGAAATTTTCACTGGCGCACGCCAAAGCAGAAAAAGAGGTGAAACAAATAAAAGAAACAGAAAAAAACAAAACCGTGCTTCGGTTGGAGTAAAACTACGCTATATATTTTTTTCTTTTCTTTTCTTAAACAAGAGTAGCATTCTCTTTTTTTTTAAACCGCATGACGCTGAATTTACAGACGCACTTTACCTTACGTTGCCGCTTGATAGAGCTTCCGGGTTCAAACCACAACGAAAAGGCAAGGCATGTTCCTTGTGCGTGTGTGTGCGACGGCATAGACGTGGGCTATCGAGAGGGAAAAACGAAGAGAAACGTATAGGGGGAAAATAGAACCCACACACAAAAGAAAGAGTTGCGCTGGTCAAGTACGAAATCAAGAAATACAAACAAAGAATGAGTGCGCATATCAACAAATAAGCACGACTTCACTTTACCTCGTTTCGCGCGCACTTATCTGCACATAGATTGGAGGGTTCGTAGTATGGAGAGACGAGGCATAGTTCCGCGCATCGCAGCTAACTTTTTTTTTTTTTTTGCGATTCTCACGTGTGTTCTCTGACGGATCTTGATTAACGTCCACAGCGAGAGCAAAGTCCACCATGCAAGGATGTTCAGGCGTTGAATCTCCGCATCCACGCAGGCACAAGGGAAACAGAGAGATATCAAAGACAGCTATTATTGTCTTTCGAAAAAAACGTGTTGAAACTTAGCGAGCCAACGAGCCGCTTTTCTGTCCCTAATCTTCTACTCTGCCTTCCAATTCGCCTTTTGCGTAGCATTTTGAATGCGAATTCAATCGAAAAATAAAACCGCACTTGCTGCGAAACGAGCAAGCGCGTCAATAACTAAAACAATAATCATACTAGAGAAAAGGCTACAAGAAAGAGCACCGCATTCCCACCCACGGCGCAAATGTCATTTCCCGCCTACGCCCGCTGCAGCGGCGCGGGGAAGGAACGGCCGAGAAGCGCTTTATTACCATCGAGATACGCTTATAGAAAGGACAAACCATAAATATTGAGCCTACTAGAACATCGGAAGAACAAAGCATGACAAAACAGAAATACGAAAAATGAGAGGCAGTGGCGCGTGTGCGTGTCTGAGAAGGGAAGACAGGGACAGAGAACAACAGTCTGCATCGTTGGATTGGGGTATATGCAACCACGTTGCTTTGGCATAACTAAGGTAAAAATAAAAATAAAAGACGGGAGTAGTTATTATTAACACACGTTAACAGCTATTTCAAACGCCACATTAAAAGGGAAAACAAGTCAATGAAACGAACAAAACAAAACAAAGGAGCTATTCAGCAGCCTCATGAGAATTTTTGGTCACCTTGTCGATGAACTGCCGCCCAGCAAGGCAGCGCGGCACGACAGACACAAGATGCACGGGCTGGTTGATGCCCTTGAGGGACGCAAACCCGACGTCGTTCACGCCGATGAAGTGATCTAGCCCGCGGTTGTCTACCTTGGGGGGCGGGGAAGGGAGCTTGACACTGCGGAAGATGTACGATGCCGGCTCGTCGTGGAAGGCAGGAATTGCCTTGAGCTGCTCGAACGTCTGGCGCGACATCAGGATCTGTCCCCCGCACGCCGCGGACTCGATGCGGGCACAGCGGTTCACGCTGGGACCGTAGTAGTCGTAGCGGCGGTGGATGCTGTCGTAGGTGGCCGTGGCGTCTGTGCAGTACTCGATGCCGATGCGGACACGCAGGGTACGGTCGTCCCAGGCCTGCGGATCGCCACGGCCCTCGGTGTTGTCGATCATCTTAAAGCCCGGCGCGATGGGTGCGTTTCGCATCAGCTCCAACTGCAGCGCGAGGGAGAGCTTCACTGCTACCAGCACGTCTTTGGCTGCAATGATGAAGGAGTCCCCGACCGTCTTGACCTCGTAGGCGCCGAAGTCCGCGATGAGTCGGCGGATCATCGCGTGGTGGTTTTTGACAGCTAGGCTCATCGTCTCCGAGTCCTTGCCCCACAGTTTCGTGCTGGCCTCGATGTCTGTGAAGAGCAATCCGAAGGAGACGCTGTTGCTTGGGGCACGCTGGTTCTCCAGGCTGTTGATGCCGTCCACCATGCCAGATGAAATGCCCCCAACCATGTATTCGAAGAGCCAGAGAAAGCGCGACTCCACGGCGACATTCCACTCGTCTTGCAGAAAGTGCCGACAGGCAAAGAGAAAGGGCTGGGTGAAGGAGCGGAGGTTCTCAACGGTCACGCTATACGCCGTGTGACGGCCACCAAGCTCGCGCATAAACTCTTCACAGCTATTCTTATCGTGGATGTTGTTGATGAGGTCGACGAAAGACTGAAAGACGCGGCGACTGGCGCGAAGATCCTTGAGTGCCTCAAAGTTGGACAGATCACCGTACATCTCAATGGCCTTGCCGTACATCGTCGCAACGAACTGGTGACGAGTGTCGCACTTCCCTTGTCTTTCTGTGATTAGCTTGAAGTCCGCTTGAATCTTCTTGAAGGTCTGATCCTCGTGCAGCTTGCCGTAGCGCTCGCCTTCCGGGCTCTCACTGCCGTGCTCGAGCAGGTCGAGGACCAGCTTCCAGAACTTCTGCCACTCCTCCTCAGCGGCATCAAAGACGTCGGCACCGACGAACTTAGGAAAGACTTTGAAGAACGCATTGCGCATCTCCGCGAAGACCTCGCCGTTCACGCCGTAGCCGCGGTGTCGCGCACCGGCCTTGGTGAACATGTCCACCGTCACCTGCGGCTTCTCGTAGAAGTGCACAGCGGTACCGATCATGCGCACCAGCGACTTGGACTGCTCTTCCAGATCAACACCGTAGAAGTATACACGCAGGCGAGCATTTCGCGTAAGCAGCTCGTCGTAGAGCTGTTGTGCAAAGCGCTCGAGCATCGCTTCCTTCTCCAGAATGTTCCACGTTCCCTCAACCGTGAACTGCGATCGCTTCATAATCTGCTTCAGGTTCTCCAGCTCGCGGGTGAGCAGCACCAGGTCTTCCATCTCCGACTTCGAGATGGTCACGTCGGCTTCACGCTGCCGGGCCCGCAGCTGCATTGCAGCGTTGGTCAGCGTATCGTGAAAAAGATTTTGATTGTTCGCAGCAGGCGCCGCCACCTCCTCAGCGACGCTTCCATTCACGTGCAGCTCATCCTCAGCGGCGATATCAGACGGCGGCAAGTCCCACGAGTCGTATTCACGTTTGTGCGGCGACGGTGTGAGCGCGGGAGCCGAGTTGCCATAGGTTTCCACGACGGGGCTGCTTTTGCGATCCGCAACGCTCAACGCCTTGTACGTCGGCAGCGACGTTGGGTACGTGCTGGGTTCGGGCTCCGGGGTCCTCTGCTTAACATCGCGGCTGCTACGTCCGCGAGACGACGCGCTCTGGCGATGACGAGAAGCACCTCCTCCCATCACTGCCGGCTCTCAATGTCAAATATATTTTTTTTTTTAGGGGAAACGTTCAGAGAGAAAAAGAGAGCGGGAGAAATAAACAAGCACAATTATTTCTCTCCTTCGTTATTTTTATTATTTTTGATGCTGCACGAGCTCTCGAGTTTCTACTGGGAAAACGGCGTAAGGTGCAAGAAGCAAAGAGTTTCCTACGCAACGTGTCACCGGGCTTCGACGCGCAGAGTGAAACAGACCTCAAAAATGGCAATGCTAGGTTCTTCTTTTTTTTTTTTCAACAAGAAAAAGATTTTGTGCACTCAGAAAAGAGAACGATTGAGAGGTCACAGAAAAAAAAGATCAAATTAAAACAAGATAAGGTGGGAGGTACAAATAAACAAAAAGAAACAAGACCAAAAAAAGCTCAATTTTGTTTTTCAAGCTTTGATATTGCTTTTTAAATGAGATTTAAAGTGAAGCGGAGCAAATGGCGCGAAGCTTTCCACAACCTCCTTTCTTTTTCTTGTACTTGCAAGCTTGTTTTGTTAGTTTTACTTCGCTAAGGTGGCCAACAAATGGGAAGCTGAAAACGTATGACTTGGACCGCAGCCCGAAAACAGAAAAAAAAAAGAAACGTATTGTAATACACACGAATAGGACACCGTGCCAAAAATCAAAAACCGAGCGAAATCGATTCTCTGCACGATCTGGTTTTGTAATGTGCACGTTTGAAGAACAGCTCAGTACAGTCAGCGATCGAGCGTACCAGCAGATTGGGTGATTGCGTTTTTTTTTTTTTTTTAAGCGTTTAAGGACGTTTGCGACAGCTCCAAACTCGGTGAGCTATTCAAGGAAGAAGAAGAAAGAGGAGAGAAAAAAGAAAGTGTTGAATAGGCTCTGACATGCGAAGCGCCTGTACACAGAGGATAAGGCGGTATGGAAACTAACGTTACAGTTAGAATTTCATGCACCGTGAAACAATCCCATAAGTCATTTTCCTATCATCGTTTATTTCTATGCTGACTTGGTAGTCTCACTCATCGACTAAGACGTCAACTAAGCCATCGCTGAACACAGCCAAGCCAGAATTCTCTCACTGGCGACTGATACGCACTCGATAGTTCTGCTTAGTGTATCCCTCTTTTTAAACGCGAAAGTGCGTGAAGCTTTAGCGAAGGAAAAGGAGAGGGGTACAACAAGACCAGCACGAGCAGACACCCGTACTTTGAGGTGCAGCGGAGAGAAAGAAAAAAAAAGCCAGTAACAAAAAAAAGAAACAAAGACAATGGAGTTGAGGTGTACAATGAGGCATTAAAGAAAAAAAAAGCGAAAGAATCGATAATGGAGATGTTGATACCTCTTGCTCACAGCTATATGGGATCAGAGCAATGTCAGCCCTTAGCCCGGAGGTTTCTATTAAGGATCACTTTTACTTTTCGCTTATACGATGCGTCCCCTAAGTGGGGATGACACCATCAAACACGCTTACCGCGAGACCCGTGATCCACACAGAACCGTTCGCCTCCCAGCGGACGCGAAGAGCGCCGCCGTCCATGTGGACCCAAACGAGGCGGGAAACACGTCCCTGCGCAATCGCCGCCACAGCCGTTGCACTGGCACCGCTGCCGCAGGCTCGGGTCACACCAGAGCCGCGTTCCCATACACGCATTCGAAGCGAGCCGTCAAGGCACACGTGAGCAAATTCAACGTTGGTGCGGTCCACGAAAACTGGGTTGTGCTCAATCAACCGGCCGAGACGCTCCAGATCCACCTCGTCCACGTCATCCACAATCACGACAAAGTGCGGATTGCCCATCGATATCTCCGCACCCACAACAGAGGCGTCCCCGCATTGCAAAGCGGTGCTTAGACTCTTGATGCAGGGAAGGCCCATGTTCACAGTGACTCTGTTCACTGCAGAATTCTCAATGTGAAGCTGCACGTGCCGCACACCCGACCGCGTCTCCAGCGTGACGGCAGTGCTGCTCGTCAGCTTATTATCGTAGAGAAATTTTCCCACGCAGATGGCGGCGTTGCCGCACATGAGCGCCTCGGAGCCGTCGGCGTTGAAAATGCGCATACTGAAGTCGGCAACATCAGAGGCGCCCACCAGCACGAGGCCGTCCGCTGAGATGCCGGTGTGTGCAGCGCTCCACCGGACAGACAGCTCGGACGGGTTGAAAAGCGGGTACTTTTCTGTGTTGACGTAGATGTAGTCATTCCCGGAACTGTGCATTTTGGTGAACTCTACCTCAGCATGAACCGCTGATGGGGGCGCCGAAGGCATGTGCGCAGCTGGTCTTCGCTTTTGTGCGTCTGTGTGTGCCGCGGGTAAAAAGAGATCGCAAGAAAGACGCCAAGGCAACGGCAGATGGAAGAAGTGGACAATGATCAGAGCAACCGAGATCCAATCGATGCGCATATGCACGAGCAGCGTTGCCTTTCTTTTGGGAGATATGTAGGTGGCCGCTATTGCTCCTTTTCTCGCACCTTTTTCACGTGGCAACTACTACACTCTGTAAGCGTGATTTTTTTTCCCACACGACAGAACTTAATTGTAGCTGTGTTTTTTTTTTCTCTTTTTCCGGGGCGGTGCGTGGGGTGCGGGGTGGTTGTGTCGCAACTCAAAAAAAACTAGGACCCAACCGGGTTTGAACCGGTGACCATTCGGACTGCAGCCGAATGCTCTACCACTGAGCTATGAATCCGACGAGGTTAAGGACCATTTCCGGCGCGGTGGATTTTTTTGTGCTGTGAACACATTCGAGGACATTTTTGACACCGACAACCTGCGCTCGGGACTCTCCGCGACAGCGGGGCCCATTTTTTGTTGTTATTGTTGTTCTCGCAGTCTTTCTTTTTTTTTTTTGGAGCAACGAGATAAAGGGGAAGCCCTGGAATGATGAAAAGCGCCAGCGTAAAAAAAAAGGGCAAAAGAAACTCTATTCTAGCTGGATGAAAGCACGTTAGAAGCAAAAAGCAAAAGAAGGAAAAACCCAAAACACCACGCCTGGTATGCGGGAGGCGAGAAGACCTGATCAGCTCGTCTTTTTCAACTCTGCAGCGCGCCACTGCTTCCAAAAGTCGGTCGAGGCGTGCAACTTGCTAAAGTGTCCGCGCAGGCGGTTAATGACGTCGTAGTGCCCTGTGTTGGGATTGAAGGACTCGCGCTCGTACTTTATGGCCTCTTGGAACGAGCCGCAGCTGAGGAAGCGGATGTTAGTGCGTATCTTGTGCTTGCGGAAGCTGCGACGCAGGTATGCGATGAGCGCGCGCTCGTAGGTGCTCCGTTGCGGATCGGCGTCGAACACCTTCTCCTCTCTGTACATGCGCCAAAGCGACTGCAGCAGTGTTGCCCCGCGCATTTTCTGCACCACGGAGAAGAAGTCCATCCACAGCTTGGACCCGACGGAGGAGTCGGCGGGGAAGCCTAGCTCGAAGATGGCCAGCGCCTGAACAAGGCGGAGAGGCGCGATATAGCGCGTCGGTCGAACGCCTTTGCGGGCCACCGCAGCGGAGTACGGATTCGGTGCTTTGCTGGTTGGAACAGGAGGCGGGTAGACGGGGAGTTCGGAGAAGAGGAGGTGAGCCGGGCCCCCGCAGCGGTAGGTGTCCCACATATGCATGTACGCCCGAACCCGCTCGTGGCGCCTCTCGGCTATCGGCAAGTACTCCAGCAGCCGCGTCAGCGCGTACATAAAGCGGCGCTGCCGCACTGGGCGGCAAATGTCTAGCTCCTCTAAGAGGTGCGGCAACGCCCACGACGGGATCCCCTCTGGGGTGAACAAGCGGGCAAACTTGCGGGCCTGGATGCGGCGCCGGGCCTGGGGCCGCATGTCGTCGTGATTCCGCATGCCAAACCTCACCAGTTCCTGCAGGCCCCCGCACAGAGTACGATAGAGCAGCAAGCTCTTCGTCGGCAACGGATGGAGGAAGTAGGAGCGCACTGGGAGTGCAATGGTGCCGATGACAAGCCCGGCAATGCTGGAGAGAATTGCCTTCCCCACCGCGGACAGCACAAAGGCCAGACGCGACGCCGTGAAGTCCTGGTCAACAACGTGGATCGTCGCCGAGGCGTTGTGCATCGACAGCACCGCCGCGGTCGCGTTGAAGGGCATCCAGTACGCATCGAAGTGAGACGGGATGGCCGAGGTGAAGGTGAGACGAAACATGGCGTCGAAAGCGGCACGCCACGTAGCTGCGGTGTAGGGCGTGCGTGTCACAGAGGCGTAGACGTCCGCCAGCGCGCTGGCAGAGCCGACGAAAAAGACGACGATGCCGGCGACGCTGAACCCTATGGAAAGGATACGGCCAAGCAGCGAGAGGAGGAGCTCGCGACTCAGCAGCCGCAGTAAAAAGACGAAGCGGAGCGTGATGAAGTACCTGGCGTACTCGCCCGGTGAGATGAGGCAGCCCTCACGCTCCACCAGCAGCGTGGCGCAGAGAGCCACCGCCATGCAGTAGTAGATGAGCTGCACCACCTCACTCAGCAGGAAGATGCGGTCGCCGATGAGGACTGGCGAGTGCTTCACGTGCTTGTCGCTCGTCCTCCAACTCGCACTGGACCGCCCGCACCGGTGCACTGCGAAGGAGCTGGAGAAGATGGCCTCTGCAAGACCGCACAACGTGAACCCAACCTCGAACCCGAAGAAGAGATTCAGGTCGTTGGATGTGGCGGTTGTCGTGGGACTGAACACGCAGCCGAAGACCAAACTCGCGAGGAGCACCACATTGCCGAGGTAGCGGTAGATCCACTGATACCAGCTGAAGCCCGCCGTGGTGATCGGGTCCTCCCACAAAGGGATCATGTTCACCATGAGGCGGTTGGTGTCGCGCAGGTTTGCGCCAACCCAAAAGAGGTAAGAGAGGCAGGTCGAGATGCACACCGCCGGGAGCACCCAGAAGCTGTAGATCGAGTAAAAAATGTACGCGTCCTCGCGGAAGTAAGTGGAGAAGAGACTAGAGGTCTGCTGAACGTTGGGTCTCGAGCTGTGGCCCCTTGGTACGGCGGCAAGAAACACCTCGTAAGATACATTAGCGCGCAACGCCGCCACCGCCGCCGGGTCGCTCCAGTTCAACGACTCCCACGGCTTGGTGTCAAACTTGACCATGAAGATCTGCGCCCGCAGCAGCTCCGCAATGTAGGACGCGCCGCCGATCACGGCTACGGGGAAAAGAATCTTCACTGCGGAGTCGATGTACATCTTCACCAACCGCCGTGTCTCTCTGAAGGGGAAGACCTGGAGCTGGCCAACACGAAGCAGCGAAAGGAAGCGCAGGCAATAATACCCACGGTAGCGGCGGCTCGGGAGAAGCACGAGCACAACAGCGACCAACAGAGCGCCAGCGGACACCAGCGTCATGACAGCGGTGGAATCGCGTGGGATGACGGCGAGCGAGGCGAGTACGCTCACCACATGGAGCACACAGGAGACGACTACCCGCGCATCGCGCCGCTCGAGCGAGGCATCGGCGACCCACAAAAACGCGATCGAAGCAAAGGTGAGGACGACGTTAGCATAGTGTGCGTAGAAGTTTCGGATCACGAGGTGTGCAGGACAAAGGGCCGCCGCGCGCCGCTTCGACCCGTCGAGCACGCTGTTCTCTTCAAAGGTGGCGAATTCGCCGCGGCAGATGATCTCCGTCAGCGCGGCGGTCCCGTCCTCCTCTGGGGCCACCTCGAAGCCCTTCACAAAGGTCTTTTGCGGGATGAAAAAGTTCGTGACGAGGCTGTTTTGCGTCGATCTCCAGAGCACGCCAATGCGGCGACGCCGCATGTCATTCAGCCACATCTTCAGCCGGACAATAATGTCAACCGAGACGTCGGATCGGAGCCCCCAGTGCGTGTACCACGAGGAGCCCTCCAAGTAGTTTTCCAGGTAATCGACCACGTCCTTGTGAAGACTGTGGACCACGAGCCGGAGGAAGCGACCTATGAAGTTGGAGAGGCGCAGTAGCGGGTGCAGCGTGATGGCCAGCGCGAACGGGATGAAGGCGAAGTGTGTGAAGAAGACTAGTGTGGCCATCACAGGTGCCTCCAAAGTGGGGTTGATGTGCTCCGGCGTAAAGGCCGGCAAGACAAGCTCCCGAATGGAGATGGCTAAACACTCGGCCTTGCTGCTGCAGATGGACTTGTGCTCTTGCACAACCGACTCAGCAAGCATCTGCAGTGCTGCCACGTACGAGATCATCCAAATGGTGACAAACGATAGCACTAGGTGCAGCAAAGCCCATCGTACCATGCCAGGGACGCTGAAGAGCTGCGACCAGCCCTCCACCAGGCGCAAGCAGCGGAAGGCGACAAAAGGGATCGCTTGAGGAACGAAGCCGACGACGATGCAGAAAATGCGAAAAATAAGACGGACGTAGTGGGAGAAGATAAACTCCATGCGAAGAAAGTATAGCGACACCAAAAGCTCTACCGCAAAGACGGCGCTGAACGCCGCCTCCATCGCGTACAGGTTCGGCTTCACGGACGCCATGACAAGCATGCCACAAACCACGAGGTTCATCTCCTTCCGTAGCAACGCCCCGGTCCACTGCCGCTGCACAATCCGTTCGCCAAAGCTGCGCCGCTCCAACATGCCGAGCGCCGTCTCGATCACCTCGATATCGTAGCTCCCGCGTGACTGGGGGTCCTCGTTGCGGCAATCCCACTTCAAATTCGGCCTCACTCGTGGCACCGACTTGGATGAGGAAGGCCGCCCTTGACCACTCGGTGCCGCACTGCCGACGTTGCCCAACGTGTCTTGAACGCGGCGAACAAACCGGTGGACGGTGAAGTTGGTATTGTGGTCGTAGTGTGAGGCGTCCACTGCCTCTTTTGCGGCGCGCACGTCGTCTTCCCACATGACACCATCCAGCTGCTGTCCCAGTGCCTCAATATTCGCTGCTCTGTGCGCGTCAAAGAGCTCCTCCTTTCCCTCGTTGCGGAAGCGGTGCCGGTTAAGCTTCAGCTTTGTTTCGTCACTGATGTCGTAATGGTGGCGAATAGCGTTGTGCGTGCCCACCACCACCGCCGTCCACGTGTAGATGAGCAGCGCGGCCTGGAAAAAAATAAGCTGCAGCAGCGGCATACGAAGCCGCAGCAAATGCTCACCGTCGGTCAGCGGGAAGTGGCTCACCTGCGCCCGCAAGGGAAGCAGGGCCTTCGAGTCCGCCGGTAGCGGCGAATGAGCTGACAGCAGTACCATGACGGTGTACTGCGGGCTGACGGTACTCAGGAGACGGAGTAGTACGCTTCCCCAGTTACCACGGCTGGAGAGAAGCTGGTCGTTGAGTGTTGTCCCGCGCACCGTGGCACCGATGCCGGCGATGCCGAAGGGGAGAAACGTTAACAAGTACACCGTAGAGTACTCAATGGCGCGGCAGTACGTTCGCGTGCCTGAGTGTCGTGGTGCAAACGCACGGACCACGAATGGGAGCTTAAGAACAAACAAAGTGATAACCACGGCGCCGCCGTACCGGCTCGTCGCGGCGCACACCAATGCTGTCGCCTCCACCGCAAAATCCCAGATGCGCCACCAGCACACCGGTAGGCAGCACGATATGACGATCTCGACACAGATGAAGGCGATGTCAACTTTGTTGTGCACTTTCGTCGCACGGGTTCGCGGAACACAACCCATGTAGACCAGAAGGAAAAGGCTCACTGCGACTTGCGCCAAAAGAAGCGCGGGTTCCATCTTGCGTGAAAGCCTCTGCAGCCGCTGGAAGCGCGAAAGGCGAGGCGGGGGAAGCGCAGCTCGGCGCCGCTGCATGAACACGATTTCACGAAACGCACTACAGAAATTTTCTCGCCAGACGAGCTGGGTGACGAGATGGGTGATCTCTTGCAGCATGGCTCCGATACGGGTCACCGTGCGCGAATCTACGTACGCGCTGCATGCGCCGCGGAGCTGGTACCTGCGCAGTTCCGACAGAAGTACGTCAGCGGCCCTCCGGCGACGTCGCAGAACCTCTGCGTGGTGGTGGCGCCACACACGCTGAATAGCGATGATGCGATTCCTCAGCTGAAGAAATTTCCGCCTCTGCTGCCGCATGCACGTCACAGCTTGCAGATACAAAATAAGCCGTTCTGGGAGCTGAGAGAGATGCACCATCTTTGTTTCTGATGGAGACGGCGCCGAGCACAGCTCCTTCGCTTCACTCTCCTCTCTGAGCCTGGCTTCGTCGCACACACGCTGCAACTCTCGTTCCTCCTCTTCGTGTGCAATTCTTTGCGCCTCCCTCCGCCCCGCCCCTTCCATCTCCACGACAGCAACACGAAGAGCCGCTTCCTCCCGCTCCACTGCAGATCTCAGCGCCCCTTCCTCCTGCTCTGCAGCCAGTCGCGCGGCTTCTCGCTCCACTGCAGCACGCCGGTCCAACTCCTCCTTCTCGAGTCTCCGCCGCAGGGTCCTCAATTGATGAAGCGCGCAGCGAGCGGAGTATCCTCTGCCGATGCGCTGGGCTGTTTGCACGCTGCGCTCCTCCACGGCTTGCCGTTCAGCGATCCGGCGAAAACAGCTCGCTTCTCTCCTCACCAGATGCGCAAGTGTTCGACTCTGCTTGGCAAGCAGAGACAACCGTTTTCTCTTCTCCTTCTCCGACAACTTCCTCCGCTGGTGGCGGTTTCTGTGCACCATTTCAAGACTCGCCTCCGCAGCAAGGCACACTTGAGCGTAGGCGCTCGCTTGGTCTCCCTCTACTCTCTCGCGCTCCTCTTCCTCAGCTGTGACAACGCTCTCCACTTCGTCAAGAAACAGCAAAGCGCCGGACACCGCGCCGTATCGGAGTAGTAGCTGAAGAAGAGACCCGTTTCGGTGGTGCCACCGCAGCGCGACGTCGTACAGAGTGCAGTTGTCACGATTTGTGGCATTCACAAGTTGCACGACGCTGCTTCGACTCAAGAGAGACTCCATGAGCAGTACAAGCTGGCGTGCTTTGATGAAGATGTTTCCCAGCAAGAGATGCAGAAAGGTGTTTTCGTGGCAATCGCGCGCCGTTGTCGCACCGTATTTGGTTACGAGCAGTAGGACGGAGGTGATGGTGCGTGTACATCGCGCAGCGACGTGAAGGGGCGTTTCGCCTTGCACGTTCTGCGTGAATGGGAAGAAGATCTTCGACTGCAAGAGCTCGAGCACGCACTCGGGCCTGTCCAGAGCAGCAGCACAGTGAAGCAACGTGTTTTTCTGTGAGTCGCACCATGTACACTGGGTGCCGTGTTGCTCTGCCAACACCTGACGGATCCCCTGTACGTCCCCGTGCTGCAGTGCCTCTACGAAAGATATCGAGGGAACAAAAAGCAGCGGGCTCCGTGAGTTGCCCGAGCTGCTCCCTACATCCGAGCTCTTCTCCTCAAGTGAAACGTGGTGGCTCATCCCATCACCTGCTTTTCTTGATTACCTTTTTTTTTTATGGAGACCTTCCTTTTTTCTATTCCTCTCACTAAAGAGAGCGAGCGCACAAAAAAAAAAAGGGGGCGGTGCACTGTCACACTTCTGTGTTAAGGTTTTACTTTTTCTCCCACACAGCGCTCCTTTGCATACGCACTCGACCGTGCAATGGAACGGGTACGGAAAGCTGCCACTGAATTGGAACAGCGCGGAAAGCAGAGAAAAACACATAGAGGGGTGAAAAGGAGCAGTGGTTCTGATTGTCAAAGCACCAAAAGGGTTTTTTTTTATAGAGAGAGAGAGTGATCATCCGTGGCATTTAGGCTTCCCTGTGTTAACTAACGTCAAGAATGGCCTGAACCAAAGGAGTAGAGAAGGTGTCACTTCGTGCCCATCATTTTTTTTTTTCAGCACAAACTACAGGGTGCTAACCAGTCCGATATTTACGCCACTTTGTGATACAAGTCTAGCGGCACGCCCTTAAGCCTCTGCCAGCTGTCAGTTACCCGGCATGCACGGTAAAGGGGGCAGGAAGAAGAGACTGCTTCCTGTAGGCTCTCCACGACATCAATGCTTTCGGTATAAAAAAAAAGTAACAGCAAAGTCGCCAAAAGCTCTTGCATATATACGCACGCATACGCATGCACACTTTAGAAAAAGGAAATTTGAAGGAGCTTCCAGTGCCGGGTCTACGGGCCTTCTCGATCAATGGTCAAGTCGGTTGTGCCCTCCCCATCCTCGATGCCTAAGCAAGCCTTGAGAGGATGCGTGCCCTCTTGTGAGGGAAGCTCTTCTAGTGACGGTGGCACGAGGCCGCGAAGGTAGTCCTCGAAGTGTACAGCTTCCGTGCAGGCAGCCATTGCTTTCACGACACCTGCGATGAGGAGGCACAACCTCGCCACACGTTTTTCAATGGCTGCTCTCGTCGCGGATACCTCCTCATCAAAGCTACTGCGGCACTGCCCAAGCTCTTGTGTTTGTCGGCGGTTTACATCTTTGGCGATTGCCATACTTTCTGGGCGGGTTGCAGCCTCACAGCCCTGCGGCAAAGGAACTCTGCCGGAGAGGAGAGCCGCGCTTTCGGCGACCGCCTTTGTGCGCATCAATATCTCCTCGTAATGGGCAACGTGCGACGACGCCAGAATACCGGCCTCCGCGTCTACCTGTGCAATTTCACACAGCAGCGGGAGAAGAAGCTCATTTCCGAGGGAGCTCTTGCGAAAGGCGAAGCGCTGCACCGAGGTGTTCATAAGCTTCAACTCCGCGTTGTCTCTTGTGGCTTTCTCCAGTAAGTCAGGGTTGTACCACCCCGCCACCGGCTCCGACGACATTGGGGAAGCCGTGAGACCCTCCGCGAGGCTCTGGTACGCGGTCGCCTCGTCCCGCAACGACCCAACAAGCTCCCTGCAGAAAAGGCGCATTTTGCTTATCTGCTCTTTCTTCGCCAGGGCGAGCATGTAGCGCTTCTCAAACTGCAGAGGAAGAGCTGTCTTGTGAATGCTGACGAGCTCAAACTTGTCGCTCACACCAGGCTCTGCCTCCTTCGGCTTCGATGAGAACCAAGAGAACATTTTGCCGCCCTTCTTCGGCTTCAAAGCGTCAAGCCCAGCGGTGTCGTTGGCTTTCTGCACTTGAATGAAAGGTGCCAGTTGCTTGTAAAAGCTGCAAAATCCCCGCTCCTGCACCTCAAATAGAAAATACAACAGCGGCAGGTACGCGGATAGCACAGACCAGTGCTGCGCAACAAACTGAAAAAGGAGTGTGCACATTGGTCCGCTCGACTCACTCTCGGCGGGCACGAGGAGTTGGGGAAAGGAGTAGCGCAGCGCTGCAACGAGCGTCTGCACGTGCGCTGCCGACCGGTCGACAACGAAAGAGCGATGGGAGACAACGGTAGAGATCCGAAAAAAGGTGCCACCCTTGCACTGCTCCGCAATTCCCCCAGTGGTGACGCCGTCAGATCGGCCGTCGGCTCTCATTTCCTCGCAGCGGATGCCCACACTCCCGTCATCCTTCAGAATCGTTTTCTCGACTGTGCCGGGAGCCCAGTGCTCTTCCAGTACCTCGAAGGGGGCAAGCAGCAACGACAGGCGGTAGGCGTAGAGTCGGCGGCCCTCCACTGCAAGAGGCTTCAGCACGGGTTGCAAGACATCAACCTGGTTGTCCAGATTGTACAGCTCTTCAGGAGACCATAGTTCGGTTGCAATCCCTGAGGCACTACGCCTAACCTCGTTGGGTGCGGAGGAAGACATGTGCGTCTCTTCGCTTCGCAGTGGAAATCGTAATCGCGGTTGTACTACGAGGAAACTCCTATAAAATGTATAGAGAGAAAAATAAAAATAGGGATATATCAGCAAGAAAAAAAAACCCTTTAATTGCAACGTTCAATAAAATAAAGTCAAGATGGAAGTGTATGTCCAGCAGCCGAAAAAAAAATATGTGTTGACGACAAGGCGCTACTCGAATACAAAAGGGCCATAAGAGACGTGTTGGATGCTAAGAATGTAAAAGGTGAGACATAAAAGTGCACAGGCGAAAAGAACTCCTCTTGTGCGTTCTTTGAAAAGGAACAGCACCTCCACAGAAACGAATAGATAGACTGCGCATCTTCTTAAAAAACAGAGGCTTTTGTTGCTGTTGTAGTTTTCCTTCAAGTGGCCCCAAAGTTACTTCAAGACGGGAGGACACGTTCTGAAACACAAGCTGCAGAAGTGAACATGTAAGACAGACATGTAAAGCTTCATATATATATATTTTTGAAACGCTTTGTGAAGGACAGAAAGCAAAAGAGGCCGAAACGTGCAGATAAAATTGCACACACACAAACACACACACTACAGTCACGCAAAAGCGAATCAAGTGAAACAGAGCATAACGTGGCGTGTGCAACAAATGTGTCACACACACAACATAGAGGAGTTGACGCTTTCACCGCCGTCACACAAGGAAAGGCACTCACCAAAGCATCGCCTATGCCTACGGCATCCCCACCTCTCTCTTTATCTCGCCATTTTCTACGCGAGGCCTTGCAAAAAGCAGTATGTGCTTGAGCGTGCAAAAATGGATGTTACATCTTGCACAGTAGCCACCTGACCGGGACAGAAAAATCCGGAGGTTGGACAACTGCGACCGACGCAGCGCTGCAATATGGATGGTGAGAAGATCGCGCCACCGCCGCCGAGGTTCACCACTGGCACATCGGGCTTTGCTACGGCGTTGAGGCCGCCGTGTGAGAAGTGGAAAGCGGCAGCGGAGGATGCAACAATGTTGCGCCGTGCCTCGCGCGCAACGTTGATGTCCTTTTCAACTGCAATCGGCGCAACGCATTTCTCCATGCCAATCAGCAGACTAGCAGCCACCTCCGTGTCCAGTTCTGCATCGTCGACAAGCAGGTCAACAACGTCGCCGTCACGCACTGCTAAACCAGGTGGGATGGAAAAGAGAAGCTCACCGGTGCCTGGTTGGCCGACAAAGGATACGGGTACGTGCCCCTCGCCGTGGCGAATCCCCAAGAAGACTTTGCACGGTTTGTCAACAATCTCCGGCTGCGAATACGCGTCCTTGATGACCTCTGTCGCAGGGCGTCCGTTTAGCGAGCTCACCGTAGCCACACCTCCCTCGCACAACACGCGTGTTACGGTGGCGTTGCCGATCGAAATGGATGGCACCACACTGACGGCGTGCGCCTTCAAAAGTTTGCTGCGCAGCACCACTGCCGCAGCGCTGCCGCGGTACACCCTGTCGTTGATGAAGAAAATCGAGTCCTCCAGCTTGCCTGCCTGTCCCTCCTCCGCTCCCTCCGCGTTGCCCGTCACACCTCCCACCGGAGGGTAGAGACCGCCGACAAGTGGGCATTCCTTACCGAGGGACCTGCCCAGCGCATTGAGGTGCCCGGAAAGAACCCGTTCGTACTGCAGCGTCAGCCCAGTGTCTATCATGGCAAAGCCGACTGCCGGGGGTGCCCTCCCTGGCGCATGAATCTCCTCTGTAGGCGGTACCGCGTCAAATGTAAAGGAGTCCATCTCGAGGTCTGGAATGCACCCGAGGATTACTTGAATGTAGCCACCGCCGAGTCGCTGGTGGCACACCATCCCTCCTAGCATGTGGAGCGCGCCTGCCTTCACCGTGGAAGGGGTGAAGTCATTCGCCTTGCACATGTTGAACCATACCACCTCCGGTGCATCGACCATACCCGCGTAATCTACCGAGACGTTCAGGTAGCAGAAGTTGGGCGGACGCGGAAGCCCAGCAGCAGCGACGTCGAAGGCCTCTGCAGCAGCAATGCGAGGGCGATGATCGCCGCTGGCAGCAGAGGTAAAAACGACCTTGCGCTGGTCAACAACCAACTCACGCTGCTCCTGCGCTCTTTCTGCGCGCTGAATCATTTCGCGGATGCCTTCCGGAGAGCAAGGTTCCTCCGTGTCCAAAGATCGACGAGCGACATACGGAGCAAGCGAGGCAACAGCGTGCCTCCCTAGACGGCGCATCACTTCAGCAAAGCGGTGCAAAAGAGAACAGCAATAAGGAACCCCTCACAGAGCAAGGGTAAGAGAGCAAGACAGCTACACAGGTGCCAAAAAAAAAAAATGATCTTCTTTTCCTACAGGTAAAGCACGTCGCTGCAATATCGAGCAGAGAGGAAGAGATAATAATAATAATAACAGCGAAGAGCGAGCAAAGAAGAGAGATAAAGACGCCTTGCACTACCAAGGGGAAAAGCGAGGAAAGGCAGTTCCACCGTGTTGTCAGTGTTGCCGTCATGATGGCGGGGTGGTGTCAGTTGTGGCCAGTCGCGCGCGCAGCCGCAGGGCACCAACATTCCATAAGATCGCCACTCATCCAACTGGCCGGTACCACTTGTATTGGAGCACCGGTGCTATAGTGCCACCAAGTGATGAGAATCATTATACACCTGCTCGCAACTCTGCTAGCTTACAGCTAGCATCTTTTGATATTGCGAAAGCACCGCCCTCCCCTGTTGCATTATCGTAGACCGCGCAGCAAGGTGTGCTGCACACACATGTCAATGTAATCATTCTATACAGTTTCAATTTTGTGTTGTTATTATTTTTGCTTCTTCTTTCATTTTCCTCAACGACTAAGGTCAGCCATCGCAAACAGAAATCAAACAAAAACGAAGACACTAAAGTATTTGTATACATGTTGCAAAAAGAGCGCTTGCGGAGATCAGATGAAAAAAAAAAGGGAAGTATAAGCCGAAAGATTTTGAAATCTAGAAAGGGGATATCGATAGCTTCCCCGTTGAAATAGCAAGTAGCAGCAAAAACCAAGCATATTTTTTTTTTTTTACATTCTGCAATAATGATAATAAAAGGAGGCAAGAGGAAAGGTATAGGGCACCGCGTGCCGTGTCCCGGCAACCGCAGCAGCTAGAGGCTTGTGGCTAAAAGGCTGTATTGCGGGCACGCATATACGAGCTTCACTTGGCGATGGAAAGAGGAAAAGAGTACGTATCAGAAAAGCAGCGCATTAGCGGCCAGCTCCTTGTCGTGACTGTTCCGCAACAAACCTGTTGCCCTCCACAACATTGTAGCTTCTTCCAGAACCCTCACCACGTGCGTTAGCAGCCTGCACAACGTTGGGGTCAACGGTCTGCGTACGAAGCAGCGGGTTGCTCTGCCGCATCACCTCGTCGCTCACAGACACGTCATTTAAGTACTGCTTAAGCACCTCCTGGAGCCCTCGGTTCTCTTGCTCCAAGAGGGCCCGCTCCTGAGCCAATGCCGCGTTGTCGAGCACTACTTTGTTGTGCCGCACCCAGAAGCGGTCCATGAGCTGCCACTGCTCGTTGCTTGGTGGCGCAGCGCTATCGCCTTCCGGCTCGCCCGCCGCGGCGTCCTCGGCGGCCATTCGGCGCTTCGTTTCGGCCTCGACGCTTGCGGTGGATACGTTGGCCTCATGAAGGAGCACTTGCTCCCGCGCGGTCTCTAGCGGCCTGCACAGCTCCACAAGGCGAAGGAGCCGTTCCGCTCGCTTAGTTGTCGCCAGCAGCGCCTCCTCGGTTGCGTTTGCCTCCTTTACGAGGTCCACCAGCGCCGTCGCCTGACGCTGCCGCCAGCGCTGCATCTTGTCTTTAAGAGCTTTCAAGTGTGCCAGGGTCGCATCACGCTCTGCCTGGATGGAGGTGTTGCGCGCCTCCCACTCCTTCGCGTTACGTGCGATGTTGGTGCGCCACGACGCCACATTGCTTTGCAGTTTCTCGATCTTTTTCAGCTGCGCTGCAATCCGCTCCGTCGTTTCCTGGTCCTCTTTGGACTTTTCCGTGTACTCTTTCATGTTTGCTTGAGCAGTGGACATGAAGTTTTTGTACCGAGAGTCGAGCTCGGTTCGGAGTTCATCCTCCACCTTGTTCAGGTCAGACTCCATTTGCCGCTTCTCCTCCTCCATCTTCTCTGCGGCGGTTTCGTGGCCTTCCGAGGTCTCCTCTTGCAGCTTTTTATCCAGCATCTCCGCCTCCGCTGCCATGTTGTCCAAAATGAGTCGCAAGTCCTCCATCTCGATTCTGTGCTTCAGCTCCAACTCTGTCCTTTCCTGCTCAAAGTCGTGCATCAGACCCACCACGTTGCTCTCCAACTCCGACTCGAGCTCGCTTGTTCGCGCAGTGTGCAGATCGAGGAGGGAGCTGACGACATCCATGTGCGAACGGGAGGCGAGTCGACATTGCTCCTCCGCGACGTCCAGCTGCTCGAAAAGAGCCTTCGATGAGGCGTCTTTTCTGTCCAGCGTGGCCTCGAAATCTCTTCGCAGGACTTCGATGTCCGCCACCAACTCGCGCTGCTTGCACTCCCGCAGGAATTTGATCCACCGCGCCTCGATTGTGCCTGCGACGGCGCGCGACATATCCTTCTCCTCCTGGACAATCTCCCTGAGCCGACTTTGCAGCAGCATCAGCTGGCGGCACCGCCGCTCCGATTCCTCTGCACGAAGCCGCTCCACCTCCACCGGGTCGAGGATCTTCGACTTACCAGCCCCCTTCTTCGATGCTTTTTTCGTAATCGGCATTGTGAGCAGCAGTGGTTTTGTCGTGTGCTCTCAGTTTTCGTGGGTATCTCACTAATATAGTGAGCTTCCTGTGTTCGTCTGTCTAGTTGTGCTTCCTCTTTTTTTTCTGTCTCCCGTTACCGCAGTAGAGAGAAAACCCACTTTGTAGCAGCGAGAAACGGAAACGGAGAAAGGCAGAGTCGAGTATGCGCAGAGTTTCATACAGTGGGTCTCAGAGGGCCTTTGCAGGAAACCAATGCAGAGAAAAACAAGAGGGAAGTGGTGAGCACACGTTTAGAAAGTAGAGCGCAGAAAGTTCGCGCGGAAGTACAAAAATTAGTTGAATCCTCGCGTCGAAGAAGCGGCGCTGCTCAGCCGCCAGATGCGCGCAGACGAGGAGGAGAGAACGCGCTTCCTCACACGTCAGAAGAACGAGAAGGGTGGGAAGCCGCCGCAGGTCTCTGTTTCCTCACGGAGCCCACCCACAATTAATACGCATGTGAGGGAAGCAGGTTATTTAATTTCAATTTTCAATTTTATTTTTTGCATAGATATGAGAGATATCGAGCGTGCTAGCATAGCATATTGCATTCACGCGTTGCGTGTTTTTGTAATTGTATACGTGAGTGTATACGTGAGTGTCTGTGTATGTGTGAGTCTGTGTGTGTGTGTGAACAAATAAGCGTGAAACCCAGAACTGCTATAAAGAGACGCTTCAACGTTTCATCGCTATCACCCAAAATATCACAGATGCAGGAGAGAGCACAAAAACCACAATAAAAAAGAGATGTACACTAGAATTGCGACCCGTGTTCAGGAAAATATTCTGATGGGCCAACCAAAGAAAACACGGAGACGTGGTAGTTGCGATATCAAAAAAAGAAAAAAAAACAGACCAGCCATCAGCCTTTCACCGGGAAGCGCCAATTACTTTTTCTTTTTCTTTCGCTTAGCAAGTTCCTTCTCAAGCTTCGCGATCTCAGCAGGCTTGTTGTGCTGTTCGAGACTGCGAATCACCTGTGACACAACACTGTCCTTCACCGACGCCCCGTGGATCTTCAGCATCTCGTGAAACACACGCAGAGTCGCTTGCCAATCGTGCGCACTGACCGTGTTGAGGACAAGCGAGAACATGGTCGCAGGGGGCTTGGAAATTGCCTGCCGCATCTCGTCGTAAGCCGCTGTGGCTTCTTTCCACAAACCCTGCTTACCTAACAGAGCAAAATAGATCAGATACGTGTTGTTGTCTCTATTCGCCAGCGGCGTTGCGTCGAAGAACTGCAGCGCCTCCTCCCACGAGGTTGACTTGCCCAAGCTGCTAAGCACCGTGTTCACCGAAGTCGAGTTCGTCTTGACGTTGCGGCTGGTCATCAGCTCGTACACCTGTTTCACTGTCTCAGGACGTTCTACTGCTGCGCTTAACGCGCAGTTGTACACCAGCGTCACAGCTGACGCATCTGCCCTAATTGCATTAGGCAGTCCGACGACCGTTTCGAGTGCTTTGGCCCACTGCCGCTCCTTTGCGTAAAGCAGCATCTTCTCTGTCAAGCCCGAAAGGTCGCTAATTTCGGCTGCTGCACGCTCGCTCGCCGAACCGGTTGTGGCAATTATGCCGCTATTGGAGATGTGAGCGGCGCCTATGTCGCTCGTGCGGAGGTTGCTCAAAGGTGGTCGACCCACCTTCAAGTAAGCCTCGTTCACGAACGCGACTGCCTTTGGTAGCAAGTCGACCAGAGAAACAGACTCAGCTGTTTTGTCAGCCAGCTCGACAATGTCGTCAACCCGCCCGTGCTGATAGAGCACTGGGAGGAGCCTTCGCAGGCCAACAGCTCGGTTCACGGCGGGGACGGCCATCACCACTGCCTTTGCACGCTGCAGCACCTCCTCTGTCGGATGCAAAGACGCTACCTTTGTCGCGATGAACACGTGAATGGGGCGTACACCAATCTTGGCAGCCTGCTGTTCAATTTCGGTGAACGCTTGGGACGGGTTCTCATCTCCCACTTTCTTCATCGCGACCGCCCCAAGGACGATAGGATCCTCCGTGTTAAGTCCACGCGCTCCCATTTCCGCCAGCAGGATCTCTGTCTGATCTTTACTCGACCGCACTATGAGCTCTGCGTAGACGGCTTCGTCGACGTCGGGGGACGCTGCAATTTGCTTCAGCAACGTGCGACGGTAGACGCCAGCTTCACTGCGAGCAAGAAGCAGCTTCGCTGTTTTGCCCAATCGGCCCTGCTCCGTCAGGCTTTGCGTCACGTACTCGATTACCTGCGTGCGCGGCCCCTCCTCGAATCCGCGGCAGGCACGCAGCAGAGTTAAGTCAATGGCATCACTACCGCTGGGGAAGTTGCTGCGGCTCTGCTTGGCAAGCGCCAGCGCCTCCTCCCACTGCCCGTCCCATGAGAGCACCCGCACCGCCTTGATGAGGATCGTGGGATCAAGACGCTGCCTTTCAGCGGGTGTCAATGAGCCGTACGCTGCCAAGAAGTCGGCGCCACTTGACACAGCCAAGTGTGCCATCCTCTTCAGTGGATCGGACAGCTTGGCCTTTTCGACAACTTCTAGAAACCCGCGCTTGTACCGCGTCTGCTCTGCCACGTTGACCCCTTTAATGTGGTATGCGACGCTAGAAATGGCGGCTGGCATCAAAGCGGACGCTTTGGCACCCGCCTCGAGCATCCTCTTGAACGAAGTGAGGGCGGCATCGACCGACTTCGCATAGTACACTTCGCGCAACAGCTTTCCTCCAGGTGACAGCTCTGCCTCGAATGCCTCCGTGCTGGTGCGTCGCACAACCCACTCCTTCCCAAGCGTTTTGTGCTCATTTTCGCGAACCAAAGCGAGGCGGACCTGCTCTTCTTCGTCCTGCTTTTGTTGTAAACGCTCCAGCTCCTTCTCGCGCTGCTGCTCCCACGCGTCAACCGAGAACGCGGGAGAAGAAGTCGTCAAATTATAGGAGCTATGCGTCTCACCAGGCGGCGACACGTCTTCTGCCGGCGCCATAGAAACGATGGGGACACTCACCATCGGCTTTGCTCGTTTCTGTGGTGTCTGCACCTCCGCTCCTTTCGCAGATGTAGCAGGCTGCAGAATAGCTGCCGGGGCAGGTTGGGCTGTTGTCGGTTGACGAACCTCAAAAAGAGGCTTGTCCTCGACAATGATCACCTCCTCCACGTGAGACGCAACGTCTGCTGAGTCGTTGACATTCTCATTAATCGAAGCTACCGGATTGGGTGTCTGGGAGGTGGCACTTTCGTGTGATGCCGGTGTCGCAGCGAAAAGCGAGAGCGACGGCACCACCGTGTCCGTAAGGCGTATCCCACTACCAGCTTCTCCCTCCGCTGAAACTGCAGGTTTCACCTTGGCTGCCTTAAGTGACGGCGAGGGAATATCGATCAGCGGAACTCTCTTTGCAATGGTGCGCTCAAGAGGGGAGCCGGTGCGCGGTGGCGGGTACGGAGCGGGAGTCCGCTGGGCGGCTAGAAACTCTGCAACCTTGTATGATACCCCGCCGAGCGAGCCACCGCGCTTTTTACTCTGTGCCTGAATCTTTTTTAGCTGATGTGCGTACTGCTTGGTGCTCTGTTCCAACGGTTGCACGGCACCAACTCGCTGCGCGGAGTCAAAGAGCACCTTCGCTGCCGCTGCGAAGCCTGAGGTATGGCCTTTGCGTGAGGGTGGCATGTGAACAAGCTTTTGTGTGTGCGTCGAGAATAACGAAACAGAACAGATGGGCAGGAAAACGCGAGACGGAACAAATAGAATAGTAAAGGTTCAGCAACGATGACATGTCAGGAGCCAACATGAAGAAGACGTGAAGAGAGCAACGGCTCGGAACAGCGTTCCTTTCTGTGAGTTCTCTATTAGAAAAACTACTTTAAAAAAAAACTGCAGCAAAAACATTCTCTGTTTATTTGACGGCACTTTATGGCGTGAGTTTCTCGAACCCTCTTTTCGTTCTTTGTGTGTGTGTTTATTCGTTTGTTTGTTGTTGCTACTGAGGGCTACTTTTTTACTTTGTAGAGAATAAGCACCCATGTGAGGAAACTTAACAGTGCACAGTTTCCTTCTAGGCGCTTTCTATTCATTCGATCTATATCTGTGAGTCTATCCAAAGCCATAATATTAATTCTTTAGCACCGTTGCCGATATAAAAGGGAGGGAATTCGGTGAGTGGTCCGTAGCGCGTGACCGCACACCTCTGCCATGTTTTATAGGTGTAGTCTGGCCCCGTATGTGGCACCAAATGTATCATGCAGTCTGCACGCATCAACTACCATCTGATACGGCTGCAGAAGGGAGACGAAGACATCCTCGGTAGACTCTAGTAGCCCCTCCGCAGAGTGAAGAGGAATTCTATCCTCACCAACAGAGACTTCGATCAGCGACACTTGGCGGAGCAGCTCAATCTGGTCGAGGAACGCAACCCGCGGTATTGCAGTAGCTACACCCATGCACTTCCGCTGGGCTTGCTGGGTAATCAAAAGCACCTGCTCTACAGCTAAGCGACAGTCCGTCTCTCGCCTTCTGAAAAGCTCCTCCGTTTCCTTTCCCAATACAGCAATCACGATAAAAAGCACCGGTTTCCTCAACGTCGTGATGAACTCGACAAATCGGTCGTGGAAAATCTGGCGGACCACCGCGTGAATTTCGCGCAGCGTGACAATTCCGCCAGCGGAGTCAAGGTCCACCGCGTCATCTTGGATCCGCATAAGAACACTACAGATTGCTGCTGACGCTGATTGCAGAAGGCGCCGCACGTCTCCGTAGTGGGATGCCGTCTGTGTGCATAACTGGTTTACAGCTTGGTCAGCAAAGAGCTTGGGCTCGATCGCACCAACTCGGTGAAGCAGAATCTCTCGCAACTCCTGCGTTCCATACGATGAGAATACCAGCTGGTTCACGACACCTAGACGGCTCTTTGTTTTAGCGTCCAGCTGCAGATCCATACTGTTTGAGATTGTAATCAGTTTGCAGTTTGCATACGGGAGCGTCAGCCAGTCCACTACCTTGAAGAGTCCTTTCGCGTGCTTCTCAAGAATCTTGTCAACCTCATCGATAATGATGACACAAAGAGATGGTGCTTTGCCTCCCCAACCGTGGCGGAAGTGCTTCTCGATGTTTGAGGCGCATTGAGCAACGGGACACTGCTCCGCAGAGCCAAGACGTGCTTTTGTCAGGTGGTGATTCAGTGTATAGTAAATATCCGAGCTCTTCTGTACAACAAAGCCGTTGAGGAATACAGCTGTCGGCTTCGAGCCTTGCCTTGACGCTAGTTGTGCTAGCGCATAGTTCACAGTAGCCGTCTTGCCCGTTCCAGGCATTCCAAATATCTGCATGGTGTGATGCTTTCGATCCTCCAAGAATCCCTGAATTACTTTCGCGTGCTCCTCTCGACAAACCAAATCCTTTGTTGAAATATTGCTTGAGACGCTCAAAGCCTGTACCCCTCTCTTCAACGCATTAACAACATCTGTTCTATCATTCGTTCGGCTGCGTTTCATTCTTTCTTTTCTACTTTTTTTTTTTTTCTCACAACGCCTACTTAGACGTATGAAATCAAAACTCGCCTTTCATAGATAAGACGCGAGGAGTAAAAAGGGCAGCAAAAAGAGCAAGGAAAAGATGAAGCAGCTCAGGAAGAAAGAAAGCAAGTTACACAACAGCCTTTGTTTGAGACTGCGTCGAGCTCTGTAAGTGACGGACGAGGCTGGTGAAGTCATACACCACATCCCAGCACTCCGCCCGAGAGCAAAAGTGCAGATTGCCGCCATACTGTGAGGGAAAATACATACTTCTGCAAGCTCTCGACACATAAAGTGCGACCGCCAGCGCGCTTGATGAGCATACAAATGAAATAACACTAGTTTTTTTTTTTGTTTTGTTAGTGCAGAGATTCTGCCGACAAGGCGACGAGAAAAGAGAAAAAAAAAACAACACGATGACTACATGACGCGCAAGGCCCTTTTTTTAAGCTAGTTGTTCCTAAGCTAGAGAGCAATAAAAACTAGGAGAAAAAAAAAAAGAGAATGTGCACTTTATCTTCCACACACAAAAGCTATGTTCGTTACCTGGTAGACCTCAAGATTTTCTTCTGTTTGTGTGGTGTTTCTTCCCTTGATGTACACGTGTAGACAGCGGAAGGACTGCATCTCAGCAAACGGGTGTATTCCTCACGTAGCTAGCCACTTCCGATTCCAAAGAAAACATGTAGCAGAGATCGATTCTTCAGCTGCTTGTCAGCAGTAACTAGCTCAATTTTACCGTCACGCACAAAATACAGCTCCCTCCACATCGGGAGGTTGCCCACATGAGAGAAGCCGCTATTTCCGTATTCGCCCATCCCACGGTTCCACTGGAACTTGCGTTGATATGTCCCTTCATCAATCTTCTCAATCGGAACTGCATCAAGATAGCCCTTTTTGACAAAGCGGGATTCGTCAGTCAGAAGATCGCGAATGCGCTGTCCGTGGTGCATCCCACCCCACGGGCATCCCATAGACGCTCCAGGCGCAAGCATGGCATAAGCCTCATCTCCTTTGCCGTCCCTGCGCAGGCGCAAAAACTCTTCGACAACCTCCATGGCGATAAGACGCTACTTTCAGTGGCAGATTGCACCGTGAATACTGCCGGTGAGTACCCAGGCGTTTTCTTCTCTTCGGAATAAAAAACGGGTAGAAAAACAATTCCTATTGATACTTGCAAACTCCTTTTTCTATTGCACACTTCTAACAACTGTGAGTTTTGTTGTGCTACTACCTACACCAGTGATAACAAATGCTGCCACGGGAAATGAGAGAGAGGGGAGGGTTTCCACAGCTAAATATATATATTTCGATTTTATTAACAGAGAATTCTCATTTTGGAGAACGTAGCGGCACCGCGTATAGAGATGGATGATTAGTGTGGGGCAGGTATAAAACATGTGTTGCAAAGCGAGAAGAAGAGAGACAGAGAAGAAGTACAAATGAATCTACTAAATTTTACAAGGAAGCTTCGCTAGGGAAAGAAACTCATCTGTGGATTGCGAGATCTGGCTAGCGCTTTCAAAAGGAAATCCACGTTCGCATGTAGGACGTGTCATGACAGTAGTCGGTTTACGTGCATCATTTTGCAACCAAAAAAGGCGTACATGTCAAGGCCACAAACACACCGAAAGAATAGTGTATAACTACCCCACCTGTTGCGTTTCTTGTTTCAATCATTACTCTGTATTCATACTATACCCCACTACGCGCTTAGCTTCTCGTAATAGAAAAGCGCATGTTCACATATAAACGCGAGTTTATGCTGTTAGAATAGACATTACAAAAAGGTTTGTGAAGAGAAGAACGACACACGGTCCGTCCAAATAGAACCTAAAAAAAAAAGAACAGAGGCGATTATTGCTTGTGTGGAATTCGTGAGAGTTACAGCGCGTAAGGCCTTACCAGTCTTTCTTCATTAAAAATGTCTCTCTTGGCGAGCGATCCTGGTACTCCATTAACACAGCTCTGTGAAATGCTTGTTTTTCGGTTGACGATGTCTCAGCAGCAATCTTCGCCTGCTCCGCCAGCTTCATCGGATACGTCGGGTCTAGCGCCATTCGAATAGATTGCGCCACGTCATCTTCCGGCTCATCTGTTTGCTCTCGTAGCATATTCACCAAACGGCTTTTGTAGTCACCCCAGTCGCCACCCATTAGACGTACGTGATCTTTCAGCGCTTTTTGGCGGCTAAGGCCCATTTGTTTTGTCCGCCACTTATCCATATTCGGAGGCTGAGCCCCTGGTATGCCGTGGATAAATCCGTAATGACTAATTGATTCTACCTTATGCAGCACCCACAACTCAGAGCGAAGTTTCTTTTTCAGACCAGGGCTGCACTCGACAACGGGGTCGAGAAATTTAGTCCGAATGCTTCCCGAAAAGCGTGCGGGTGCATCGTAGTAGTCCAGCACCACAAAACGCCTGTTCACCTTAATTTCGTACTCTACAGGATGTGGCGCTTCTGGAAACAGCAGAGAGTAGATATTTGTGCAGCAGATGGCAATCACACCGTTTTCGGTCATACAAGACGCAACTTTCTCAAAGAACTCCTCCAGCTTGCCTGCGAATCCGTGCGCCGTCGGCGCAAAAGGATCGGCTTCTCCGTCCCACATAGAGGAGACAATTTCTTCGTCTGGATAGTATACGACAAGGTCGTATTTACCGCGACGTTTCCCAGCTACCGTATCTTCCGTCGTGGTCGGAAACAGTTCGGCCACTTGGAAGCTGACGCCACTCAGTTGAGGGTATCGAGCTGCGTCTTTTCGACTTGCGTTGACAAACCTTGGCCGGGAATCAACGCCGCGCACCATCGGGACATTGCATGCCTTTACCGAAAACGCCAGTACTCCGGAGCCGGAGTTCGTAACGAGAGCCTTATTCAGCATCAGGGGCCCGCGGAAATTTAAGAGCCAGTTTTTAAGAAGGAGGATGGGCTCGAGAGTGAATTTTGCAGGTGTTACCGCGCCGTACGGGGGATGCAGGCGCACGGACTTCGGTAGTACAGGCTTGACTACGACGCCTTGCTCAAAAGCAGAAAAGCTGCGAATTAGCTGCATGTACTCGCTATAGAGCAGGTGCGTGTGCTCGGACAGTGGAAAATACTCCTCAACAAATGCCTGAAATCGTTTCCATAGCACCTGTGACCATTTATAATTATCAAAATAAAGATTCTGGATGCCAAAACTCTGGTTCAGCTCAGGGTCGTTAAAATCCTCCAGCGTCCAGAAATCGCGACGGATAATCAGTCTTCCCAACAGCTCTTTTTCTCGCATGTGCAGCGTTAGGACGTCCTGTGCTGATAAAACCGGGTACTCGGATCTGCACAGCGCCCGTGCGCCAATGCTTGCCTTGTGAATTGATTCAATTCGGTTCAGGGGAGCTACAAAATGTCCCTGTTTCAGCATCGCGTAGAGCGAGTCAATAGATTCAGTGCCATCGATTGGTACAAACCCAAGCGGGTACCGCTCGGGATTAACAGTAGCCTCTGGGCGTAACGTCAGCGACCGCGTCGAAGCACGCCGTAGTTCGTTCCTTAAGAAAACTCGCATCGTGGCATGCTGCTTCAAATTGTTGGGTTTGAAAGATAGAAACGAGGTGCTACACAGTTCGTGAATTTTATGACGGAACCGATATTTTGTACTTCTGTAAATTAAAGAAGACGGCACGCTGGGAAAGTGTAGTAAATTTGGTGCCCAGCATAAACTGGGAGTGTGCGAAAGAAGAGATGATGCGGGAGAGAAAAGAAGGATTGAGCTTTATTTTTTTAAAGAAACGGGAAGATGAAAGATCGGCACATTAAAATAAATTTATCTGAGAGCTGGATTCATGGGATGGCACTAGCCTTTTGTTCTTGAGAAGCAAAAGGAAAAGAAGGAGTGCGAACGGCAAAACGCTTTGCTCCAAGCACTAGCTAATGTAGACTTCTAAGATAATCAAAACGGGTCGATCTAACAGGTGACTTTTGTGTTTTGCGACTTGAGAAGCCATAAAGCAGAAACGCCACTAAGATAAGAGATGCTTAAAAAAGCAAGCGAAGCTCTGAGCACAGCTGCGCGGTCATAATCACTTGCTGCTCTTGTGAGCCGGTTTTAATCAGCAACAGAAAGGGGATGAAGTCTGCATTAAAGCATAGTGTTAAACCACCGCGTCGCTTTCCCACCTGTTTGATTTGAAAAACTGATGTACAGAGTATTTTTTAAAACTTGGGAGTTACACACGCAACAGCGTGATTGAGGGAACAGTTTGGGGAGAAGAGAAAGACGGATGAAGGGAGGGCGATTAGAAATATTGGGGCTGCCTAAGGCCCAAAAGACTCACTTGGCAGACTCAGAGGAGCTGTCCCAAACGTTTCCTCTGCATGGGCCTCGTTTTATACTCTGGGGTGCGCGTTTCAAAGGGATTTTTTTTTTTTTTTGGGGGGGGTGGGGAAACTGACTCCAGAAAGTGGCACTTACCTGAGGTGAGGGGTGCCGATGTGGAGAGCTAGGTGGCACAGCCAGCGGGGCCGCAAAGCTCAAAGGCAGGAAGGTGCCGCCAAGGAGACCGGATCCATTCAAGAGGAAAAGAAGGCACAACCAGCGGGGACACATAGTCTCTGTGAAGGGGGTGCTGCTGGAAAGACTGAACTGGTTCCAGGAAAGATGACTGGCTCATAGTTAGCGGGGCGGCAGGACTTCAACGCGGGAGGGTGCCGCTGAGAAGACTAAACCCACTCCATGGAAGATGACCAGCTCACAGCTAGCGGAGCCGCAAAGCTGAAGGCGATAGGATGCTGCTAAGGAGGCTGGATTCTTTTCAAAGCATTCGTCCATACAATGAGTGGCTGCGACCTTCGATATGAGAGCCTAAGAGTAGCTCACCCACTCATCCATTCCTTTACCAACACGCTTATCATAGGGGATGTGATCTATTTTGTCAACATGCTCACACGCCTCATATCTTACTCATCGATGGATGGCTGTGGCCTTTAATGCGGGAACGATGGATTAGCTCTACCCATTCGCTGTCCCACCTGCTAAACTACTCACCTGAAGGGCTGTGATTCATTCAGCCTACATATTCACATACCTACTGTATTGCTCACCCGATGCGTGGCCACGTCCTTCATTTCGAAAGCAGCACCTCACCTCATTCACTCGTTCACTCATTTACCAATAAGCTGATCTCAAGAGTTGTGGCTCTTTCCATTGACATCCTCGTCCGCTATATGGGCAATTCATTCAGAACATGGCTGCGTCCTTCCATTTGAAGGCGGTAGCTCACTGTTCCCATTCATTGATTTTTTAAGCCACCGGCTCATTGGAAGAGATAGGCTTCATTCACCTCACCTTCTCACCCATCCTGTGGGCTACTCACTCCGTGGGTGGCTGCGTCCTTCCGTGCCAAAGAGATAGGGCACTTTCCTCTCCTATTCAATTCTTTTCCGGAGGGCCTAGCTGAAGAGACTGGACTCGTTTCAGGAAACAGGGTGGAACAGCCAGCGAGGCCGCACAGCTTACAGGCAGGAGGGTGGTGGTGAGGCGAGTGGTGAGGGGTGGGGGTGGTGGTGGTGGTGTGTGATGTGGGTTATGCCTGTTATTCTCCGTGTCGTTGCCCTCGCTGGTGGGGTATCTCCTGCGAGTCTTGTGTTGTTGGTGGTGGTGGTGGTGGTTGTGTTGTGGGCGTGTGTGTTGTTGTTAGCCTTAGGGGTAGAGTGGGGGTTAGGGTTAGGGTTAGGGTTAGGGTTCAACGAAATGGAAAATATAGAATATATTTGAAATATAGTTTTTATGTTTTACAAGTTAGGATGCAGTGGGGGTCCTTTTATTTTTCCCCTAAAAAGCCACTTTCGGCGATTTTGGAAAATTCGTGCGGTGGGAGGTAATCGGCTGATTGTTTTTAGGATGAAATTTGAACTTAATTATCTATTTACTGCTAAGTTTTCGAGCGATTACCTCCGACGGTTGATGGAGATAAAGGGCCAAAACTCCCGTCAAATTTTATATTTTTTAAAAAAGTGCTAAAAACGCCTATTTTGGACGTTTTTTTGTCGGGAATGAAACACGACTTTTTGGTCAAAACTAAAATCTTTTTTCTCGAGAGTTTTTATGTTTAATTGGAATCATTTCCAGAATGTGAACAAATTATTTCTCGCTGGATTATGTTTTACGGCACTCATTTTCTTGCGTCGCCAATTTTGGTCAGCTTTTGGGTCGGCTGGGGCGGGGTTCCTATGTAAAAACCTATGTGGGTGCTGAGGGGGGCCGGGGGGGGACTTCCTTTTCGTGGGGCAAACATGTCCCGCCCAAGAAAGTTTGAAGAGACAGGCACACGTCAGGCTAGATCAATGCTGATGTTTGCTACCTCTGTGTTTTGCTTTCGCTGCATTTGCGCACAGAATTCAGGTAGATGTTGCTGCCTAAAAGTGGTGTTTGCGCCATTTTTCGGCTGAATCACCACATTTTGTTAAAGTACATTTTGGACCTGGCACCACAATTTTACCCAGTGTGGTGAGAGGTTTTCGCTCGAAAGCTTCGATGTTAAACTGCGTTTGAGCTGTGTAAATATATAAAATAATTGCATTTTGACATTATGTGCTCTGACACTTTGTCTCGCATGACCTTGTTTTTTGGTGGTGCTGGGGTCTGGTTCCTATGGGGAAACCCATGCTGGTGGTCACTCTGGTGGGGCGGGAATGTCGGGAAAGAGGGCTGCCCATTGCTCAAAAGACCAACCTGGTTGTCTCAGAGGGGACTTTCGAGACGCTGCCACTACGAAGGCTCCCGTTGCAACGTTGGGGTGCGCGTTTGGGATGGCTTTTTACCTGGGGGAGGCGGGTGCTGACTCTAGAGGACGGTGCTGACCTGAGGAGAGGAATGCCGATGTGGAAAGCGAGGTGGCACAATCAGCGGAGCCGCATAGACCCTGTGAGGAGGGTGCCGCGAAGGAGAGTGGGTCATCTTAAAGAGATGATCGGATGGCAACCAGCGGGGCCGCAAAGCTTAGAGGCGAGTAGGTGCTGCCAAGGAGGTTGCACCTGTTACAGGAAGCAGGGTGGCACAACTGGCGGGGCCGCACGGTCCCGGTGAGAGGGGTGACGCCAAGGAGTCTCGATTCATCTAAAGGAGATGGCTGGCTCAAATCTAACAGGACCACAAAGATGAAGGACGAGGGGGTGCTGATTAGGAGACCGAGCTCACCAGAGGGGACGGGCGAGTCACAACTTGCGGGGCCGCAAAGCTGAAAGCAAGAGGGTACCGCTAAGGAGACCCTACTCATCTGAGAGAATAAGGTGGCACAATCAGCGGGGCCGCACAGCTGATAGGCAAGAGGGTGACCCCGAGGAGGCTGGATCCATTGCAGGGAGCAATGTGGAACAATCAGCGGAGCCGCAAAGCTGAAGGGCGAGGGTATGCCGCTGAGGAGACTGGATCCGTTCAAAGGAGCAAGGTGGAACAATCAGCGGGACCGCAGAGCTGATAGGCAAGAGGGTGCCGCTGTGAAGACTGAACTTGTCCTAGGAAGGACGATCAGCTCGCAGCCAGCGGGGCAGCAAAGCTTACATGCAAGAGGGTGCAGCCAGATAGACTGGAGTCATCTCAGGAAGCACGAGCTCACAGCTAGCGCGGCCGCAGCACTCAAAGTCCAGAGGGTACTACTGGGAAGACCGGGTTCATTCTTGAGAGCGGGGTGGTGTAATTAGCGGGGCCGCAAAGCCCAAAGGCTCGAGGGTGGCGCCAGAGAGGCTGTAGCAATCTTAAAGGGATGATTGGGTCCCACCCAGCAGGGCCGCGGATCTTAAAGTCGAGAGGGTGCCACTGAGGAGACTGAACTCGTACGAGGAAGGAAATTTGATTCACAGCCAGCGGGCCGCAAAGCTTACAGGCAAGAGAGTGCCGCTGAGGAGACTGGACCCTTCTCAGAGAGCAGGGTGGAACAATCAGCGGGGCCGCACGGACCCAGGAAGGGGGTGCCGCCAAGGAGTCTAGATACATCCAAAGGGGATGATCAGCTCGTAGCTAGCGGGGCCGCATGAACCCGGGGAAAGGGGGTGCCTTCAAGGAGGCTAGGGTCGTCTAAAGAAGATGATCGGCGTACAGTTAGCGGGGCTTCTGGGGAACCTGGATCCGTTCCACGGAGCAAGGCAGCACAATCAGCGGAGCCGCGCAGCTTAAAGGTGAGAGGGTGCCGCTGAGGAAGCTGTATGCATTCCGGAGGGTAAGTTGGAAGAACCAGCGGGGCCGCACAGCTTGCAGGCAAGAGGGTGACGCCGAGGAGGCTGAATCCAGTTCAGAGAGCAAGGTGGAACAATCAGCGGGGCCGCACGGACCCAGGAAGGGGGTGCCGCCAGTGAGGCTATAGTGATCCAAAAGAGATGATCGGATCACAACTGGCGGGGCCGCACAGCTTAGTGGCAAAAGGGTGCCGTAAAGGAGACTGGGCTCGCTTCAGGAAGTGGGATTAGAGCGCAGCCAGCGGGGCCGCACAGACCCTGTGAGTAAGGTGCCGCCAGGGAGAGTGGAGTCATCTAAAAGGAATGATGGGCTCACGGTTAGCGGGGCCGAAACGCTTATAGGCAAAAGAGTACCGCTGAGGAAGCTGGGCTTGTTCCTTGGAGCATGTTGCACAATCAGCGGAGCCGCAAAGCTTAAAGGCGATAGGGTGCCGCTAGGAACACTGAGACCACTCTATGGAGGGTGATCAGTTCACAACTAGCGGGGCCGCGAGGGTGAAGGGTGAGAGGGTGCCGCTAGGAAGACCCAGCTCATTCCAGTAAGGGATATCGAATCACAGTTGGCGGAACCGTAGGGTTCAAAGGCAAAAGGCTGCTGCAGATGGGGCTGGGCTCCTCTAAAAGGAATAATTGGCTCACAGCCAGCGGGGCCGCAAGAATGAAGGACAAGAGGATGCCGCCAGGGAGTCCAGACCTATCTAAAAGAGATAATTTGGTCACAACTAGCGGGCCGCAAAGCTTGAAGGCAGAGGGGTAATTCTGGGAAGATCAAGCATGCACAAGCAGCGGGGCCGCATAGACCCGGTGAGTAGGGTTCCGTCGAGGAGACTAGGCTCATCTAGCGGGGGTGATTGGCATACAGCCAGCGGTACCGCACGGCTTGGGGGCGAGAAGGTGCCGCCATGGAGACTGCGGTGATCTAAAGGGAATCGTTGGCATACAACTAGCCTTGCCGAAAAGATGGAAGGCAAGTATGTGCCACTGGAAGCGCTGGGCCCATCCAGCGGGGACAGTTGGCTTACAACTAGCAGGGCCGCAAAGCTCTAAGGCAAGAAGGTGCCGCCAAGGAGACCGGATCCATTCCAGAGGACAAGGGAGCACAACCAGCGGGGCCGCGTAGTCTCCGTGAAGGGGGTGCTGCTGGAAAGACTGAACTGGTTCCAGGAGGGATGACTGGCTCGCAGTTAGCGGGCCGCAGGACTTCAACGCGGGATGGTGCCGCTTGGAAGACTGAACCCACTCCAGGGAGGACGACAGCTCACCCCCAGCGGAGGGGCAAAGCTGTAAGCGAAAGGATACCGCTAAGGAGACTGGATTCTTTCCAAGGCATCCATCCATACAGTGGGTGACTGCATCCTTTGATATGAAAGCCTAAAAGCAGCTCACCCACTCATCCATTCCTTTGCCAACGCGCTTGTCATAAGGAATGTGATCTTTTTGGTCCGCGTCCTCGCACGTCTCATATCTTACTCATCGATGTGTGGCCGTGGACTTCAATTCTGGAACGGTAGATTGGCTCTACCTATTCATTGTCTCTTCTATCAAACTGCTCGCCTGAGGGGCTGTGATTCATCAAGCCTACATATTCACATACACGCCGTATTACTCACCCGGTGCGTGGCCACGTCCTTCATTTTGAAAGCGGCAACTCACCTCATTCACTCGTTCACTCAATTACCAAGAAGCTGATCTGAAGAGTTGTGACTCTTTCTATTGGCATCCTCGTCCGCTATATCAGCTACTCATTCGGAACATGGCTGCGTCCTTCAATGCGAAGGCGGCGGATAACTGCTCTCACTCATTTATTTCTATAGCCGCCGGCTCATCGGGGAAGATGGGCTTCATCCACCTCACCTGCTCACCCATTCTGTGGGCTTCTCACTCCGTAGGTGGCTGCATCCTTCCGTGCCAAAGAGATAGCTTGCTTTCCTCTCATGCTCAATTCTTTACCGGGGGGCCTAGCTGAAGAGACTGGATTCATTCCAGAGAGGAGGGTGGAACAACTAGCGGGGCCGCACAGCTTAAAGGTGGGAGGGTGGTGGTTAGGCGAGTGGGAGAGGGTAGTGGTGGTGGTGTGTGTGTGTGTGTGTGTGGGTGTGGGTTATGCCTCTTATTCTCCATGTCGTTGCCCTCGCTGGTGGGGTATCTCCTGCGAGTCTTGTGTTGTTGGTGGTGGTGGTGGTGGTGGTGTGGTGGGCGTGTGTGTTGTTGTTAGCCTTAGGGGTAGAGTGAGGGTTAGGGTTAGGGTTCAACGACATGGAGA